>WEIT01038674.1:15537-27078 GCA_013389985.1 Dryoscopus gambensis | reverse complement strand
AATTGTTTTATAATGAAAGAAAAATTAATATTTTTTAAGGTATAATATGAATCTTTATTCAGCAGATCAGTCGATAATATTTGTGGCTCTTCCCAGTACATCAAAGCCTCCCTTTCTTTCCTCTTCCCAGGTAATTGCAGGAAAATAGGCACCTCTATGAAACAGGCCAAATGCACATCACTGTAGTCACTGTAGTTTCCTAAGGGTAAGATCCCTTTCATCCTAGTGACTTCAGCAAGTGATTTCTGCTGAAGAACTGGAAAATGTTCTTTCCTCTCAACTAGCAGAACAGAATGACTTTCTGATGTCTGTAATTCCACCAATCCACTTAGAAAAGGAATCCTGCATCTGTGATGGTGGATTAATTTCTTTTGTCTGTGCCATGACTTTGAAGAGGACTTGTGCTCCCAAATCATCTAAGTGCATTTGCAAATGCCACACCAATCACACAACTCTGCTGGAAGAGACCTCTGTTCCCAAAGAGCCTTATTTGCCATTTTGGTTTTGGAGTAAAACACAGTAAATCACAGCAGCTGCTATAGAGTGAATATGGATTATTGACAAAATAATTATCAGATATTTGAAAGGTCTTTTTTTCCCCCAGAAGATGTGAAGAATTTGAGGAATTATTACTATTTATTTACTGCAGAGCAAAGTGTATCAGGCATACCTGTATATGTGGGCTTCTGCCCCGGCTTCCTTGTGAAATAAATTGTACCATCTTATTTCTGTGTCTCAATTTTTCTGCTCTGTGTGGATCATTTATATAATGCTATGGTGTTTGACATGAATAGCAGTTTTCCTTCTCCTGTTAAATTGAGGTTAACAGTACTACCATTTATGCTGTAAATTATAGTCCCTTCTGTAGCATTTTTGTGTGCCTAGAACAGATGGGAGCTTGCTTTCAAAACTCTTACAAATTGTTTGTTTACATTATGTTTCCATCCCTTTATCTCAGTAATAGTAGTACTTCCAGAATTTCATTTTTGTGCTGCAGAGTGTTTCCACCCCTCCTCTCTCTGTTTCTGAAAAACTGTTAGGCTGAGATGGATAGTCTGAAGGTATGTGCTAAAAAGATGGGATGCTGTACCATTTTGGAAGAGTATTAAAGAATCTTCATGATGTTCTCCAGTGTCTAGGAACTTGGGATTGTATAACATGCATAGATACCTGCAACTGGTATAACCCGCTGCTGCAGGAATAGGATCATGGTGTTCTTATTTCTCCTTACTCTTGTTTCACCTCTTTCTTCCCCCATTCCATTAGGAGTGTGGTTTAATGCATCCATCTGTTCTGCATTCACGCATTCCCATGACCCAAGTACAAATAGTTAGAAATAGTGAAGTAGAAAATTCTCAGCCAATAAAAGATCTGAGGAAGTGCAATGACTTTGCCAAAGTACCTTCTGGTCTAAATATTATGAGATTGTTTGCATTCTTTATTTTTGACTTCCTCATTGTGTCAATGGGTGTTTATTTGGAGGACCAAGGGCTGATGTTCTCTAGCCTGTTTGTCTTTCTGTGTGGAAAATCCCTACCATCTTTGTTCATATGCTTGCTTTCCTATTCTTCTATCCTGTTTTAGTCCCTGCCATAAGGAGGTGGAGAGAAATCTTGCATTTCACTTGCCTTTCACAACATGGAAATCAGATGAAGATAGTGCTTGCAAAAAGTAGTCCATAACCAACAACTTTCCCTAAGCTAAAATATATTTAGAACCATTCTGAAGGGTGGAAGAAATGTGAAAGAAAAGTGTCTCACCATTTTCCATTGCATTTTTATAAGTTCCAAAAGCTGGGAAAGTCTAAAATATATAGCTGTGTGCCTGCAGGAAATTCAACAATCACTTAATTGTTTTGTCTTCTGAAAACAAAGAAATAGAAACAAGTTCCTTTTTAAAGAGTTTCAGCTCTCTTCATGAACATGTATTTCATCCAAAAAAATCAAACCACCCTGAAATGCCTTCTGGCATATGATGTATTGTGTTATAATACAATAAATTTTCAAGCAAAAGAAAAACACATGATGGTGTGAATGATAAAAAGTGAGCCTGCTAGGTCTTCAGTAGAGATTATCCTGCATAGTGGAATGGCTGTCTTTCTGTTGAGCTCTTCCAGACACCAAAAAGCCCATATTTGTCAGTGTCCATAGTGCCATGTTGATCAATACTCTCTGTGAGCCACAGAGCCCAGCAGGGATGCGGGATCATATGTCTCTGGCAGCGAGGGTGGGAGTAGATGGGAGAATAGAACTGAAATGGCAAGCAAAAATTATTGTTTTGAGCACATGTATTAAAAATGGTGTCCCTGGAAATGGTAATCGATGCTAGTGAACTAAGAGAACTTTAAAACCAAACACAAGTACTAGAAACACGCAGTGGGCATTTTGCAAGTGCTAATAGAGAGTCCTCATCTAGAAGACTTGTTCTGAGCTTAATTATGTATGCAAACATGCAGAGAGCCTTGTTAAACCTTGTTAAATCAGTATCTTAGTTTTTCTTCAATAGAAGAAAAGACTTCAGGGTAAAGACACTCCCAGTGAATACACATAATTCCTATGAAAATAAAAAATGAAAGTGAAATCACATGGTTTAGGTTCTATGTACATTTCTGGTATGGGCTCTGGCAAAACTCTGTAACTTTGCCTCAAAGTTTCTGTGGCATCTCAGAAAACCCTGATCTACAAATGTGAATACTCTTTGCTATTCAAATCTGTATTAAATTACAGAATCCATTTTGTGTGCTAAGCATTAACAGCACGTATTACAGCTTCACCTTTACTGATGTAGGCTGGGAATGCCAGGATAAATTTCTGTGCTCTGCAGAAAGCCATCAGTGAGTTTGTTAGGCCTTGAAGATTAATTATTCAAGTGGGAGTAGACAAAATATGGGCTATTGCTACAGGGAAAACAGTTTTTGAAGTCTGTATTTTAGATGGCAAAAAATCACCATGAAAGCTGTGAGAAAGGGTCAGGGAGGTTACCTGATTTAAGGGTGGAAAATTCATTATTGAAATGGCCTTTTAGAAAAGGAATTGGATCCTGAGGAATAACGGCTTGGGAAGACAATGGAGGGACAGAGAATTCCACTTTCTGCAGAACAGATTTTCCCCACTTTTACTTATTTACCACTGCTCAGTGATTGATGTCTGTACACATTGTCCTTTTTTCTAATGAGCTGAAAAAAGTGGGCTCAAATTTAATGAGAAGGACAGAGCTGTGGTTCCTAACTCAGCTGGACAGTTGCCTTGCAAGGCACTGGCTGGAACAGCTCCTGTTCTTTGGGAGCCTTCAAACTTGCCCTGCCCTCCTTCCTCAAGCTCCCAAAGATGGGGAGCTGCTTTCTCATGCTGTGCAAGCCGTACTCCTCTCCCTCTTTCCTCAAGTCTTGTTCACTTGCAGATTGTAGAAACATAAATCTTCTGTATTTCTATGGCAGTAAATATTGTCTTAAGAAGAAAATGAGCAAAACAAGCTAAGACAAGTTTTTGTCAGTTGCCAAATAGATTCTTCCCACAGTCACAGGCACTTTCTGTCAGCCCACAGCTGCAGGTGGTTTTGCTGTATCCAGCCCCGTGTGTGTTTTGAGCTACATAGTATGGAACACTGCTAAATGCATAGTTATTTTCTACCTGAAAAGAGCATAACGTGAAAAGATAGACTTTATGTGATGGTTACATGTGTTACATATTTGATAGAAACTCAAACATTGTAGGTACTGCTGAGCAACCTGGTCTAGTGGAAGGTGTCCCTGCCCATAGCAGGGGACTTGTAACTCTGTGGTCTTTAAGGTCCCTTCCAACTCAGCCCATTTTGTGACTCTGAGACTCTGTTACCTGACCAAACTGGGTAGCAAACCATTTTTTAAGTTCCTTTAAAATTTTTGTATCACAAGAAAGATATCACTGTCATCCAATAGAGAGAAAGGAGGTGCGTCGGAATGTATTCATAAAATAGGGCCTCTCACATTTTCAGGTTATCAACCAAAAGTTAGAAGAGAAGCTGTTTTCAGTCACAGACTCATGTTATTCATGTGTCAACCACAGCAATGGGTGATATGGTAAACTGAGACTAGAAGAAAAATAAATACATCTATCTCTTTTGTCTAAAGCATTTCTAAAAAACTTGTCAAAAAGCATTATCTAAATCATATCTATCTCATCTATCTAAAGCAAGGTGAGTAGGGATTATTTTCTTTCATTTTGAGAAACATTTACAGTAGTCTTCAGGACCTGTTAGGTTTTCTTCTCTTGCCTATCATTTCTCCACACTGCACATACATAGATGTCTGCTTTTCCTTTTCCCTGCTTTTTGCTCAGCTGTCTGACCTTATTGTCTCCATTAAGTATGCTGCGGCCTGGTTTCTTTCTTTTTTCTGCTTTGATTTTCTTATCTTCACTCTCCTGCTTCCTTCTCTGAGAATGTATTCCTGAAAGATTACTGCCAGGGAGTATGACCTAGAATTGAAGTACTTAGTTTATCAGTTACTACGCTACAGGCATGATTAAATATAAATGCAGTTATCCAAAATTTTTGTAATTCTTAAGCTTTCTATGAAAAAATTAAATTGGATTAATTAATTCAGAAACTAGTCAGTAAAATTCTATTCCCATGTCAATTTGAGTATGGGCAAAAGCAGTGTGTACACTTTTTCTGAGATGGTACTTTCACAGTCTGTGCCATTTACTGACATATTGGAACTGATCATGAATTTGTCAGTGTGCAGCAAGGACCAGTGTCTCCCTAAGGGATACAACTGATCTTTTCCATCATTGGCTTTGGATTGTAATTTGCTTTTTGTCCTTTGATTGTCTCTGCAAAGACACCACTTGTGAGGCTGTCAGGTGTTCAGTAGGAATTGGAGTTGCACCTACAGTAAATTTACCAGTAGCTCATGAAATTATGCAAAGAACCCTTATAATAACTTCACAAGTCTTACTCATTTAACTTGGTAAAAATATCTTGCCTTTACATAAAATAAGTTCTACCTTTCAGATGATCCAAATATTTGAAAAAAGACAAATTAATTTGGTATGCTTTAAAGCACTTTATTCATTAATTCTATTGTACAGTCATGATATACAGTCTTTCTTTTCAGCTCATAACTTTGTTATAGGTAAAACTGATTTATTGGCAGACCACAGGATTACTATCCTGTTCTATTTACTGAAAACTTCATAAATAATAGGGCCTGAAATGTCCCTCCAGATACAAAGGACTATAAATTACAGAAAGTCTTTGTGTAAAGACATTCTACAGTGAGCTAATTAAGGCATTCAGGCATAAAGCTGATAACACAATGAAAAAAAATTAAAAGATACAGCATAGTGAGAAAAATCTATGCTTTTGATTGAGATTTGAAAAGAGAATGAATTGATGAAGCAGAGAGAAAGAGGCAATCTGTTTCAGATGGCAGGTTACAGATGAGAAGGTGTTTACAGAAAGTGCAGTAAGTGTGAAGGAACAGAAAGAAGCCTGGCTCTAAACTGCAAAAGAAACAGAAGAGGGAAGAGAAGTGTGTTGAACTAGAGAAAATCCATGGGTTTGCAAAGTAAGAACAAGAGAAGGCGTCTGTCTGGATTGTGTGCTGCATGGAAGGCTGAGCTGAGCCAGACTTGAAGAATCAAAGTAGTAGTGAAGAAAAGAATAGAAGATGGGGTGAGTCTGGAAAGAGGCTATTGCAAAAGAGTGGCATTCAAAGGTGGGCTTGTGGGGAAACGATATGCAGGTTCGTGCACTAGAAATTGAATCCTGTCATGTGTTGGGCTATTGCACATCAACAGAAAAAGGCTGCCCAGTCTATCCTTCCTAATATCTTTCTATCCACATAGGCAACTGAGTAGAGTATTTTCTATTGCTCAGAAAGATCCTGGCTGGGGAGAATGACCAGCATAAAACTTACTCACAGTATCTAAGGCGCAATTGTCTGTCAGTGATAACCAGGCTGTGGGTAGCCTGCAGCCGTGCTGCAGGCAGAGCCCTGCTCTCCCATTGTTCTCTCCCCTCCTCACATTTGATGCTGCACTTGTAGCATGCACTGGAACAGTCCTGCTGCACTGGTCCAGTGAAGTGCCTGCATAAACCTCTGGATGGGTGCAGTGATGTCTCTTCTATCTCTTAGAATGCGTCCCAAGAAAGGACTAGCGTTAAGAGCTGGAAGAGGAAGGTGGTAGATTGCAAGATTCAGGATTTTCACTAAGGGAGTGAAAGTTCTCCCTAACAGATCAGCATGGTAGTTGCACATCACACCAAGTCATGCCATGACCACAGAATCAGAATGGATTGGATTGGAAGGCATCTTAAAGATCACCTAATTCCAACCCCCCTGCCATGGGCAGGGACACCTTCCACTAGATCAGGTTGCTCAACGCCCACCCAGCCTGGCCTT
Source organism: Dryoscopus gambensis (assembly GCA_013389985.1). Classification (NCBI taxonomy): domain Eukaryota; kingdom Metazoa; phylum Chordata; class Aves; order Passeriformes; family Malaconotidae; genus Dryoscopus; species Dryoscopus gambensis. The sequence goes on along the minus strand of WEIT01038674.1, from coordinate 20,693 downwards.
GAACACTTCCAGTGACGGGGCATTTGCAGCTTCTCTGGGCAACCTGTTCCAGTGCCTCACCACCCTCATAGTATATAATTTCTTCCTCATATGGAATATAAACCTACACTCTTGGTTTGAAGCCATTCCACCTGTCGGTACCTGCTCTTGTAAGTAATCTCTCTCCATCTTTCTCGTAGACTCCCTTCAGGTACTGAAAAGCCACACTTCTCTTTTCCAGGGTGAACAATCCCAATTCTCTCAGTCTTTCCTCGTAGGAGAGATGCTCCACTCCTCTAAACAACATGGCAGGCTCCTTTGGACTCACTCCAGTAGGTCCATGTCCTTCGTGTGCTGGAGACCCCAGAGCTGGGTGCAGCACTGCAGGTGGGGTCTCACCAGAGCAGAGCAGAAGGGCAGAATCCTCTCTCTTACCCTGCTGGCCACACTGGTTTTGGTGCAGCCCAGAATATAATCAGCTTCCAGGGCTGGAAGTGCACACTGCTGACTCATGTCCAGCCTCTCACGCAACACTGTATTTTTAGGCAATATGTCTGCAGAGGTTGGTTCCTGAAGGGCAGTAAAGGAATGAACGTTGTCTGAAAATATTCTATCTTTATATTTATGAAGCTTTAGCAATGAAAGTTATGATCCTTTTCAAGAAGAATGACTTAATCTGTGTTAAAAAAAAAAAAAAGGCAAAAAGAAAAAAGCAAACCAAAAGTTTCTGCTAGCATAGCCACATGGACTGGAACAGATTTCCACAGAAGTGTGTTATTTCTGGATGTGAGTACTGTGTCTTTGAATAAAATGTTGAAAAACAGTATGGGTATGCTACTTGTGCACATTTCCAGCAAGATAAAGCTGGTTACAAACAAATGAGCTCAAATAATAAGTAGTTAAAATTTTAGTGAAATAAGAGAGGCCAAGCAGAACCAGTCAGTCAGTCAATTACAAATAAATAAAAGTAGACACAGAAGAAGTCATTTATGCCATGTTCTCTCTAGAAGTCAAAACTTCTTTCATAATGGAATGAGGTTCTACAACTCCAAGTCTGATCCCAGTTTGGCTTTTTTCCCCTAAAGGTCTCATTTACAGCACTTTTTTCAACTTTTTTTTCAACAATTATTTAAATTTTAAATTCAGAAAATTTTTATTCCTAAACTGCAGTGAACACATAAAAAAGAGAAGGGTCATTGTAACACAGATTAATGAGAATGCTTTTCAGTGGTGGTCTTGCTTATTCTAATAAAAGAAGATTTCCATGCAAAAGTCAGAAGAATAAAAATGTACCAGTAGCACCTGTATTTTCTGAGAACTGCAGGTTTCCCCTACACTAGGGACTCATGGCAACAAGGGAGGTAGAAAAACAACTTCCATTCGCAAACTTTTCACAACTCCTAAAAGCAAAAAAACCCTGTAAATCAAATCTGTTTCATATTTCCTGCAAGACAACCAGCAGTCTCTGTTTGCCTATAAACTAGTAAATGGAGCAGGCATAGTTCTCTCAAGTACTATCACATCACTCAGTGGTAAAAGCACTTCATTATTTAGGTTCCCATAATAAATATTCATGCTTTTATGGCTTCCTGTATCTGAAAAACCTGGTTAGGTATGCAGTCAGCCTTTTTTATTTATCTCATTTTCTTAGGAAAAATGGTTTGGATATTGGCAGATGAGTAATTGTGGCCTCTATCAGCCTGACACCTCATGAAGCTAGTGGCTAAAGAATAGATCCATAAAGCTATCGTCCTGCACATTTGGAGTATTTTAGTAAAATTGGCTGGCAGATACTTCATTCAATTAACTTAAACAGAGTTTTTTTTCAGGTACATCTATCATTATGAGTCTTTTTTGTATGTCACAGTTCTGATCCATGAGGTCAGTAGAAGCCTTTGCATTGAAACTGTGCATGAGTTTTGGATGAGGCAGTAGTCAATTAGCATTTATATGTATAGACAGTTTCAAAGACTTATGTGGGATGGAGAATATGGATGTGGAAAACAAAGATTATCAGTTTTGGTGAAGGCTAGAAACTGTATGCTCCTTAGCAGTAAATGTGCTGTGGGATTTCAACACTTAAGTGTTCTGTAACAGGCACAAAATATAACTGCTCACTGGTTATATGTTGCACTTGAAACAGCAAACAAACATTAGAATAGGAAAAATATGCTCTGTAAATAGGCAATAGTGACTTTCTCAGTGAGGCTGCTTCTGTGCAGCACAAGGAGAGAAAAGCTAAGCTTTCATTTTAATAACTGTTTGAAGATTTGGTTTCAATGGATAAAGTTTCCTGCTAAGTAGCCCATATTATTTTCTTTTCACCCTTGTTTGCCTGACAGATGAATCTGGAGCCAAACAAAAGCTCAAGAAAGAAACCTGAAATATTGCAGTTCTGACTGGAAGGGTCAATTACACTGTCTTGATCTGAAGAACTGAGAAAGTTCCATGAAAAAAAGATGTGGGTCTGAGAAGGTGTGCATGATATGGATCCCATCTTATCTGTGTACTGCCAGAGATTGCTTCCCTCCATGGGATCAGGCATGCAAGTCTCTGCATAGATACACTACGATTTCCAGGAAATCTCTCTAACTTGTTCTTTCCGATAGAAGTAACACATATTTGGGCAAGATACTGCATTGATAGTGCCAGTGGCATCAGCCATCCTGTGGGAGATTGACAGCACTGCAGGAGATAAAAAGACCTGGGCAGCTGAAAGCACAGCCCAGTCCAGACTGTTCACGCATACAGCTTTGCATGATATATGCCTCTGGGATGAGAAAAGATAGAGCCATGGAAGTTGTACCATCCTCAGGGAGCCCAGGAATTAAGTTGAAGTGGCAAAATTTAAGTAGGAAGCTGAACCTGCTGCAGTAGTTTGTCATCTAATTTTTAAACGAGATTTACCCTGTGTACACGCAATTTTGTGGCATCTGTTTACAGAAACAAAACTTGTTTGCTGGCTCTCCTTTACCTTCCTCTCTTGTCAGGCTAAGTGCTTTCCGTAGCATTAACCTGGTGCAGTGACCAGTGCCATTCTCTTCTGCAGGGACAAAGATTTTTGTTTGTGCTCTCCATGTACATGTTTGGGTGGCTGGCTGTAAAGGGAAAGAACACCAAATATCTGCATGCTTATAACAGTGATTCTTCACTTCTCTTGTTTTCCAGCTCCCTGAGGTGAGTCTTCTTATGCAATGCGGGCAGAGGTGGTTCAGTCTCACTTCTTTGCCTGGGGAGGTACCACACCCGGCCCATGCTGGATTGCTACTGGTCATTCAGGCAGCACAGCTGTCTCTGTGTTATGATGGACTGTCTTGTCAATACACAAATCTGCTCTGGGCTTTTTCTGATATGTGTGATATTACCTCATTTCATAGCAGTTTTATATTTAATTGGGGTGGTTCTCAGGAAAAGAGGGGATGTCAAAGGTACAGTAACTCTCACAATAGGTAAAGCATTGCACTGAATGCTCATTAATAAGACGCAACTTGCAAAGTCATAATGATAACAGAAACGGCAGTGACAATGTCCTGGGTCAGTGCTTTATGTGTGTACATTTCAAATTCATGCAAGGAATCCTATTGGAGCTTTAAAATAATTTGCTTTGCCTCAGCAGGTTTTTGTGCTCATTTAAACTCCTGGTTTATCATTATGAAGTGTATTAACGTTCCCATGTTCAGTGCTTATTTCTATCCTGAGAGAAATAAACAAATAATACTTTGCAAATGGGTTTCTTGGGAAAGGAGGATAAGCGGCAGCAGGGTATCATTTGTACTTGGAGCTGATTGCTTTAAAAAGCTTCTCTAGAGTTCAAAAGGTTAAAAAACAGACTCGATGAACATGTGCATTTTACTTATATTTTCCTTTTTTTTGCTCAGAATGGATTTACAGAGCAGTCTTTTGACAGGCGCGAGGCAGTGCCAGTTACTCAAGTCTTGCATGAAAGAGGAGAAAGCACTAAGTCGTATTTGCACAGTAATTCTGTGAGACTGCTAGCCTCAAGTGTAGGCTGCTCCCTGCTGCTGCTACTATATATACCCCATGAAAGACTGGTTTAAAGCATAGTGAAACCACAGTGCGAAAAGATGTGCTCCTTTTCCACAAGTATTTGGAAACAAATAAGCATCTTTTGAAGCAGTAATATCTCTCATGGCGAAAGGTGGGCATGCAACTGCCCACAGCTAAGGTTCACGTCACGCCATTTAGAAATGGGTGTTACAGGAGTGAATGGAGCTCAGATGGTGGTGTTTGAATGGACGGTGTGTGGAAGTAATGGAACAAGAAAGTGGAAAGTCCTTGGCAGTGTGAGCCTGAACAAGTACATTTTGCTGTGGGGCCTTGGAATGACGAACAGAGATGTTGTCTCTTGCTATGCAATGGTGTATTCAGGAAACAGAACTTTGTAAATAAGGAGGAATGCACTAGGGATATTTTGTTCCAGCTCTGATTTATTTTCCTGAAGTAACTAATGTCTAGTATGGAAATGCTTTTCACTTTTAATGAACAGTGAGATTCAGAAATTATTTCATGCTTTCCTCCTGGACATTTACTGCCACTGGGTACAGTTAGTATTCAGACTTCATTTCTCCTCATCACCTACTTCCAATTGCAATTCTTTTTGGAAAAGTAAATATTGATTTTTGTAATGTGGGGACAGTCAGTTGAGGACTTAGACAAAGACCATCACATTTTCATGTGATGTAATCCACTTTTCAAGTGGAAAAGACTAGTATATTAATTTGACAGTGTTTTAATACTGAAATTAACTGAATATGCAAATGTTGAAAACTGCTCAGTCAAACTTGTTCTTAGTATCTTGGTGCCCGTTTCTTGAGATTTAAATAGAAGTAGCTTGGCTTTTCAAATAGCTCAATACTTGCATCACCCCTTGGCTTAATAAGCACATCTTCTGTGACACGATCACAGCACAACTCATTTATAAATCTGTCATGATAACATCCATGGAATTTGCTTGTTATAGAAATGTGTTGTGGCAGCAGGTGATGGAAAGGTTATAAAAAAATGTATTATAGCTAGAGATTTGAATCATTGTCAGGCTTTATACTAAAATTGCCTTGTAGGAGGTACAGCAATTCTGCACAAAGACTGCAATTTATAAATGGAAACTTTTACACTACAGCACTTTCTCCATGCATGATTAGACTTCTTTGGGCGGG
>WEIT01038670.1:10552-48613 GCA_013389985.1 Dryoscopus gambensis | reverse complement strand
CACGAGGCGCCCAGAAGGAAGGGAAGAGGACCAACAACTCATAGCCAGTGTAAGAAAAGGCCACTTCAGTTTCCACTGCAGAGGCAAGAAGGTAGATGGATCCATTCCACTAACCTGCCAAAGAGGTAGCATTCTTATGGTCAGTAGAGCATAGAAAACTAGAGGCAAGAGAAACACCAAACAAACACTATGGTTGCCTGTTCACTAGTGAAAATCCCAAGTAAGAAAAGCATTTGTAAAGTAAAGCAGAAGGTGTCTAGTTACAAGAACAGTTGACAGACAGACAAATAACAGGATTTGGCTGGTAGAATAAATAGACAAGGAGTCTACAGACATTTCCATGAGTCACCACTGGGCTACACACAGTAACCAAAATGGCACAGAGAAATTATTCAAGGGGATGCAAGAGAAGTGAATGCAGAAGAAATAAAAAGAGGATGAAAGCGTTGCAAGGACGAGGAGACAGGGAAATTGATGAGATGGAATGATGTCATGGAGAGATACCTTTCTTGGCCAGACATGTGGAAAATTGAGGTACATAGATTGTAGTTCTGTTTATGATCTGCTGCCAGCAAATGCTTGTTTACAGCACTGAGGTTTAATATGACAGCTGTACCTTAATATGACAGGAAACTTTATTTCACAGTAAGTCTGATTGGTCTGGCAAGGGATCATGTCTGGTAGCTATGGAGGTCTGAAGAGACTTTTTTAAATCTAGTACAAATTTGAAAATAACTGAAGTGGAGAAAGGAGAATATATCTTTCTTTTTCAAATTTATGGTACTGGAAAAGAAAGATTATTTTTTCTGAGAATCATTGTTAAAGGCTGGTGGAAGCAAACAAAATCAAACGCACAACTTGGAAATCAAAGCATATTTTAAAATGAAGGATTTGTTTTTATCCTTACCAGGAGTAAAAAACTGGAATGAACCTGAGTCTACTGTTACCATGTAAGTGCCTGAAATGAGGTAAACAGTTTTCTGACTTAATGGCTATCCCCATGGCAATAGGAGAGGATCTTGCACATTAAAGACTGAAAGGAAAGAATAGATCAGAGGGAAGCACTGTAGATCCTGACACAGCCGAAGGTACAGCGTGTATCTGAACTGAGATGTGAGGGATACATGAAGAAGGAACATTCCCTTTATTTCCAGGGTTTATATGAGATAGAAATACATTGCAAGTCAGACAAGGGCAAAAAGAACCCTTGATACTTTTAGAAACACTGGGTTTATTATGTCTGGATCATTAAAGGTGCATTACTTAATGGTTGTCTAAAACTTTTGTTACCTTGTCTTCAGTTACATTTATGATTTTATTATTCAATGATTTTTCTATTCCATGGCTTAAATGCAGCCTTGGATAGTTACCAGGATAAACTTTAAAACCAATAGGAGCTGTGCCTGTTTATTCCAGGGTTGAAAGGCACTCTGTAGCTCTGGCTCTAGTAACTCTTGCAAACCTGCAGCAGAGCTCTACATGAATTACTGTTTGTTTGTTTGTTTGTTTCAGTTCTGAAGTAAAACAAGGAGTGAGAAATAAAAACATCATTGAAACCAAGCAGGTTCTAAGTTCTTCCTTTGGCAAGAACAAAAAACTGATGTTCTGACACAGAATGTTCCAATTTGGCACAAACAAAATCATTAAGGTATTTGAAATAAAAGCCAAAGAAACAAAGCATTAGCTTCATAAAATATTATGTGATAAATTCATGCTTTAGCTCCATAGGTTCAAGGATCAGATTTCTCACCCATGTTAGGACTGGCTAAATTCTTTCCTCTCCTACATGCTCAATATCCTTCCAGAGCACCCCAGTCCCCAGCCTCGCAGCACAGCTCTAGTCTGAGCTTTCTCTCTAATCCCTGTTGATATTCTTGCATTCCATTAGAAAAAAATATAAAAATATATTCTTTATATCACAGTGTGAGTGAGGGCAAATTGTTTGGTTAGTTTACACCAAGATAGTAAGAGCGCAGGTTTCAATTCCCTCAAGCAGAAAATGGAATTTAATTTGCATCTCTAGTATCCCAAACATTCCAGAAAAGTCCTGAAAAGCTTTGGTTCTTGAGGCCTTGTGTGACTGGGAAACATTAGTAAAACCTTTCAATACAGCTGTACCAAATTTTTTATTTAAATTCAGGCAGATTGTAATCCTACTTTCACCAATTAATATTCACTAGAAAAAAAAATCTACCCAGCTAGTGTTGAGAGGGAGTAAATTCTACCCAGATGATCTTTACAAATCTCTCCAAGCTCAGTTTCTGTGGGAACAGCCTGGTCTTGACATCTCCCTTGTCCCCAAGGTCTCTTTCACAATAAAAATAGGAAAGGGGAGATGATGGCTTTCTTCTTCCCTAAGCAAAAAATCCTCTGGAGTAATTTATTTTTTCTGATCCTTTAGCTCTTTCACTGTTAGTGAAGCTAGAGGGTGCTACCTTGCCATGGGGCCAAGGGGAGGATTGTGATAAGATATCCCATGGTTTAAGATCACTGGACTATCCTAAATCTATATAGATTTATAGAACAAAATGCTGACGATATAATTGACCTGGTTCTAATTTCCTCCACAGTTAGCACAGTTTGTTGCACGTTCAAATTTAGAGGCAGAACCTGGAAAGAAAATAATTCATATTGATAGTGCTATACGACATCTTTGAAAACGTCAGTGGAAAGGGTCATTCCCCAGCAATCCACAGCTGCAGGGATCACTATGAACATTTCTTTTATATTGCCAGGCAGGATTTGAAAAGAGCACTTAGAAATCGGAGTGATCAATTTATTTCAGATGGCCTTTGGTGGGTGACAATCTTTCACTGAAAGATGTTTATCTAGAGGAGCAATCACTACTAGATACCTTTGCAATCCTCCTGTGCATAAAGAATAATAAGATTATAAAGTCAAGCAGTCTAATGGAAGAAAAAAGCAAATTCACAGAGTTAGAGGATAATCCATGTGAGAAGAAACTCTAGGAGGTTGCTAATCCAACCTCTTGTTCATAGCAGGGTCAGCTAGGAGGTCACACAAAGTTGCTCATGGTTTTATCCAGGTGGGTCCTGAAAATGTGCAGTCCCCCAGAAACCTGCTCCATTGCTGCGCCATCCTCATATTGTTAAAGTTTCTATTTCCATGCACTTTGAACACTGTCCTGTTGCAATTTGAGCTCATTCTCTCTCATCCTGCCTGTCTCTGTCTTCTTGATCAACTTGTCATAGGTCCTAGAAGGCTGTTTGTAGAATCCCCTTAATATTTTTCTTAAACTGTAGGAAACTTAATTAAAATTTCATTCTCAACCTTATTTTAGTTTCCTCTTCTATATGCATATGGCATGTGCTTTCAGAGAGTGTCTAATTACCTGAACAAATGCCACTTCTTTCTTAAGATTTCATCCTCATTTACCGAAAAGGATGGATGACATCTTACTTAAAGAGTAGGAACTTATTAAATTTTTATCCTGGATTGTTCAGCATGTGCCCTCATTCTTTTTTTACAGCACACTCTTAAAATTAGCCTCCTGAGAAGGTTTTTCTCATTATCATTAATTCTGGTAGAATTGACTGTAAGACTTGCTTGAGAATTGGAATTTGCACTACACAATATTGCATAGAATAGTTCTGTATGTTTAATGTCTGATTTGGAAAACAAACAAAAAAATGTTCTCGCAAAACATTTTCAAATTAGAAATTGACCCATTTACGTTGAGCAGCTCAGACTGAACAAAGCTATAACACCTAGGTTACATGATTTGTTTTCACAATTTCATGACTTCAAATACCAGGTGGGCTGAAAGTTTATTACGCTTATTTTATAAGTAGGAAATTGGAGGACAGAATAAGAAATTTTTAGGACAACTGTATATTTTGTATTTCTACACTTAGACACCTGAGAATATTGTTAAACAGAGGGTCCTGAGCCCTCATGCTCTTCTGAAGAAAGAGGTGAACCCTTGTGAACCTTAAGGAGACTATGATACTCTAGAAAGAGACTGTGAGGGACTTGAGTTTTCTCTGTTAATCTGTGAGGATCTTCACAGGGACAAGCATCTTGACTTAATTACATTTCCAGCTGTTTTGGAGAACAGAGTGCAGCTCATACATCTGCTGGGAAGGAGAACTGCCAAAAGCTGACACTCTGCTTACAAGTCCAGTACAAAACTAAAAATAAGTGATGGTTTTCTGATTTGATTAGTCTGTTCCCAGACACAGTAGGTTTTGAAGGAGAACATACAGAGGGGGCCAGTATCTCTGTTCAGAACAGAAGTCCTTATCCTCTGCAGTGGTGGTGACATGTGGCAGGGCATGGACCGCAGCTCCCCAGGAACCTGTATCCCTGATGGATCAGAGACCTTGGACCAGATTTAGCTTTTAAGGGTGGTTGCAATTCTGCCTCTGAGGGCTGTAGAGTCACCACAGGCCTCTCACCAGGTGAGACGTGCTCCTTGCCAGCAGCACATGGGTGCTGTGAAGGTGTTCAAAACCCAACTGGGCACAATCCTAGGCAATGGGCTGTACATGACACTGCTGTAAGCAAGGACTAGATGATCTCCAGAAGTGTCATCCAGCCTCAAATGGTCAGTGATTCTGTGATCTTGTGACTTTTTATCTCTGAATCTGGCATTTCAATAAACTCTCTACAGACAACAAAATGAGTGGCGCTTGCTTTTATTACAGCTCTTTCGTTCTGCGCCCCTTTTAAATATGCTCAGAACTCTCTTATTTGTGATCTTTTGACTCTTCATGGATTTTGTGGGTGTTTCTCCACATATTCTGAAGCATAGATCCTGAACACTACCACTACTCAGGACTTGTGTGGAGTTATTCTGAGGCTAAAGTAAGGTGTATACAGAGTCCATAGTCCCATCTGTGTTCTCAGAAACAGATGGTGGGAAAAAGGTAGCATAAGGTCATGCTACCCTTGCTGCACCTTTGCTCCATCAGCTTCCTGCAACCTGGCAGTTGTCAGAGTTTTTACCTGAGTCTTTATGGTTCTTAGTGGTCTTTTTACCCATGCATTTATCAGTCAATTTGAACCAATTTACCTTTCTGGATTCCATAATATCCCATAGCAACCATTCCACAACACATTTTTGACTGCATCTGTTTATTTTAAAGTTGCTGCTTAACTTCGTTTATTCCTGTGTTGTCAATAATCACTTGCTCTTCATGTCCTCCATGAAGCTTATGATTTCATGCACTCTTAAAATATTCATCTCAGAAGTCTTTTTCCTGTGCTAAAGTGTTCTAATCTATCTACTTATAAAGCAGCTGTTTCATAGTCCTGCTCCTCTTTGCCATCTTCCACTGTTTATTCTATTAGACTTATCCATGGGCTGGGAAGACAGGACTGTGTGTGATGCTTAAGATGTGGACAGACAGTAGTATTGCATTTTTTTTTTTATCTTTTCCCTTTTTTTATTCTTTCCCTTTTCTAATAATGTGTAGTGTTTTGTTTTATCTACTGAGCAGACATCTTCCTGGAATAATCCACACTGCTTTCAAGACCCAATTCCTGAGGTGTAAGAACTGATCTAGGTAGAGCCTTTCAGTAGATAATATCTAGTTAGAGTTGTTTTTCTCCATGTGTTTACATTCATCTACATTAAAATTTATCTGCAATTTTCAATTTTGCTAGACCCATGGCTTTCTCAGCAATACCCCAGTTTTCTAAGGCAGTGCTTCATCCATTTTTTCTGGCTTTCCTGTGCTTTGATTCTGCTACCTCATCATGATGTATTTGTGGCCTGCCTGCAGCTGCCTTCTTCAGAGCAAATAATTTGTGGCCATGTTTCGTGTTAAATTAAGATGCTTCATCTGTGTCTTTATCATGTACCTATCCTGAGTAACCATCTTATCAAAATTTTTGTCACTAACTTATTCTAACTGCTTAGGCTAGAGGTAATCTGAGCTAGTTAATTATATTTTAAAAGTCAAATTTAACTGCAAACTCATGTCTATTGAAAAGCATGCTGTAGTCAGACCAGGAATAATATATTCCACAAAAATAGATGTATATGATCATTTGTTCAAGCATGGTTACTCTCTAGTATTGTAGTCCCAGTGAAAGCAGAATGACTATTAAAAAAACCTCATCATAAACAATTATATATGCCTGTAATTCCTTAATGGGCCATGTCTTCTTATATTGTAAGCACTGGCTCTTTCAGACACCTTGCTGTATATATATTCTTTGTGGTTTTTGTAAGTCAAATAGCCTTAATGAAAGCAACTGTTCTTTTTTAGGACAACATTAAAGTTTTGCCCTACTCTCAGGTTTTTGATTCTGTAAATCATCCTTATACCAATCCTTTGAAGCATTTCATTTTTCTATAATAGCTTGGCAATCATTATCTTGGTGCCTTTAAATAAAATCTCAATGGTACTGAAAGCCTTGCCTTACAATAAGGTCTAGGAATACACTGTTCTGATTCTCCAGGACTATATTTTGTAGGATCTTTTTCCTAACAATAGTGCCAGGAATAATAGTCCTCATTTTCACCTGAAAGCAGACCACATTTTTAATCAGATTCACAGGACTTAGCATACCTCTTGACTTAGTTCCACTGTGCTGTCGAAATGCCCTTGAGTGCGTCTGCAACCACTAATTCTTTCCCCACTTGGCGTTCAATTTGCAAATCATACATTCGTAGTTGAAAAAAACAAGCTCTATTCTTAGCAGCAGCAGAATGGTTTGCCAGACCCCTTTTGGCACTGTCAACCTGTGGTTTATGGTCAGTGTCAGCTAATAGTGGCCTCCCATAAATAAAAACATGAAACTTTTTTCACTCATGGACTGAGAGCAAAGCCACTTTCTTTATTTTCATTTATTGGAAGCTTGGTTTTACTTCATTCCTATGATGATTATTCTATTGGGGTTTTTAAGTTTTGACCACACCATTGTAAAGGATTGTGCAATGCTTTTCTTAGAGCCATCAGTGAACAAACTTGTTTTGCATTTATCATCATAGCAACTCATGACGGAAATCTCATTAACCCTTTTAATCTCTTCCCTTTTTTAAAGGCCAGAATGAGTGTTTTGTCTCTATAAAGATACCAGTTTACTACAGCCTGGTTCACTAAACACAGGAAAAAAATCCCTTATATTTACCATTTCTCTAAATATTCCCCTTGTTTCTAGATAAGAGAGTTTTAGTGTAAATATACAGCATCTTGGAGTTGGCTTCTAAATGAAGGGTCCTTCTGCACTGAATTGCACCTGCCTGGATATTTGATTCTTCTTGTTGCTGGGTGGCTCTGAATTGAAGAGCCTACTTCCCTATCTTCTTGCCTAAGACTTAGGAAGTTTTGTGGGATCGCTGGGATTTTTCCAGTGGAGTACATAGATGTGAACTTCCTTCTCCTTTGAACAGAATCTTGGAACATATCTGACACAGCAGATTCCCCTGCCATCTCCAGTGAATACATCTGTTGGATGAAACCAAGGGGTTCGGCACATTTCTAGTGTGATCTCTTCCTCTACTACTATTAAATGAACATGTTTTGCATACTCTGTAAAATGGAGTGTCAACACATCACAAAAGAAAGGAACTGGGAAGAGATAATGAAAAGATATTTCTATCATAACATTCCTTTTGCATTTTCACACAAACAAATATACAAAGTTGACACCAGAGGAGCAAATAAAAGATCCGCTGCAAAATCATGGTGAAGCAAGCTGCAGACTTGCAGCAGGAGAGTAGCCCATGGCAAGAGGAAATAGGCAGCAAAGCCAAAAAGCCAAAAGCTTGCTGGTGAGTGAGCTCGGCAGGAAGTAGAAAGGGCCATTCCTGGGGAAGGGCAGTGATGCCTCCAGGCACAAGGGACACTAACACAGAGCTCTCTGATGCTACCCTGAATATAAGCATTGGATTATGGCAGTCTGTTTTCTCCTGTCCATGAGGTTGTTGCTTCAACAAACAAACCATAAGGTTTTTTTCCTCAGAGCAAATGTTCGCTTTTGGCACCATCTTGGCTTCTGCTTCTCTGACCAAATTAGAGTCCCATTAGGTCTCAGGCTGATTGTCCATTTGCCGTCACTGCCCTATGAAGCTTGTTTGAGCTATCAGTATAGTGGTGTTCGCTGTTCCTCCTCTGTGTATGTACCACAGAAATGTGTGTTCAAGGTTTTGTATCTTCTTTTCCATATGCTTAACATCAGCAGTGCTGTTTGGCAAAGGATATACAGCTTTTTGTGTTATTTCCTTGTGGACTTTTATTTTGAGGTCTTGTATACTTTTCTATCCTGGGTCACTCTTTTTACTTATATTGCTGGGCTTAGGTGTCCTAAAGAGTGTTATTCTGGCTAGATAGGCTCCTTTCCTTATGGAAATCTAATGGCTTTGTTCAGAGGTTGATTTTGGGAACTCCACAACAGTCTTGAGGCATTCTGTCTTGCATCTAAATCCAAATTTATCATTTATTATGTGGTTTGGCCACATACCTTCCAAGATGCAACCTTCAGCTATCAGCCTCAGTTCAACTATTTTTACTTCTTTTTACTTCTTATTGTATTGAAACCTGTTTCTCTGAAGTTTCATCGTCATATGGGGATAAAGATAAGAAACAGCAGAGGAAAACATCAAAGTGAAATTATGCAAAATCAATAGCTACACTCTTGTTTCTATAACACACATGAAATGAAGGTGGTACTACACTGCACTGACCATACATAATTTTAGCTTTCCTGATTTTTTTCAATTACTGTTGCTCAGACTTTCCTAAAATTACCACTTTCAGAAAGTTTAAAATATGACTAATATCAGCCTCCAGACTCTGACATCTATGAAGAAGCATGTCTAAAGAAAGGGCTAATTTTTAGTAGAAATTGTTTCAGCCTATGCGCTGTTTAAGCATTGACAGGAACCTGCTGCCTCCTTTTACTCTCCCTTAAAATTATATTTCAAAAAACTTCCTTGTCTAAGACTGCAAGATAGAAAAAAAATTAAATTTTGACCTACCAAGTGATACTGAAAGAATATGTTCCCAGTGTGTGAACATGAAAAGAATATATTTGTTGCCTGCTTTCTCCTCCAATGCTGACCTAAATGACCCACTCTCCCACCTTAGCATCTTAGCAGAGGATATGAATCAGTTTCTACTTCTTAAGGGCAGTCATAAGTTTTCCATCACTCAGCACCACAGTTTGCCTCTTCATAAAGCTATGCATGCTGACTTAAAATATGGAATTACAGAACAGTCGGGTTGGAAGGAATCTTTAAGGGTTATCTAGTCCAACCTCCCCTGCCATGGGCAGGGACGTCTTTTAATACATCAGGTTGATCAAGACCCCATCCAGTGTGACCTTGAATATGTCCAATGATCATAGAATCATAGAATGGCTTGGGTTGGAAGGGGACTTTGAAGATCATCTAGTTCCAAGCCCCTGCCATGGTCAGGGATACCTTCAATTTGACCAGGGTGCTCAGAGACCCATCCAGCCTAGCCCTGAACACCTCCAGGGGTGAGGCATCCACAACAGCCAAGTGTGAGCAACCTGTTCCAGTCCCTCACCACTCTCACCATAAAGGATTTTTTCCTAATATCTTAATCTAAACCTACTCTCTTGCAATTTGAACCCATTCTCCCTTTTCCTGTACTGGTCTTGTAAATGCTCTTGTAAATACTTACCCCTTTTTTCCTGTAGGTTCCCTCCAGGTACTGGAAGGAAATGATAGGGTATTCAAACTTCTTTGGACAAGTTATATGCTTCCATTCTTACCCTAAAGACATCCATATTTAATTTTTATTGGTGCTTTTCCTTGACCTCAGTAAAGGAACTCTTCTTATTCAGGGTGGGAGTGTTTCTTCAGAGGCGTGCTCACACGTCAGTCAGTTCTCTCACACTGATCCACAAAGACCCCTTTCATACAGCAGACATGCATTGTGACCAAAATCCTCCTCTGGCTTTTGCAGAAAAGCAGTTATTGAACAACACTAGGAGCAGGAGCTACTCTAACTCTCCACAGCACCTATCAGTAGAGAAAAACCTTCCTACCATGAGTCCAACCACTAAATAAGAACTTTCCAACCTGACACCCTTTACCACTGTGAATTTCATGTTCTGCAAACACCCTCACAGCTTCCTTGGGAGTGATGTTCAGCAACTGCAGGGCTTTCCAAGGTCTCCCAGGCCAGAGCACTCCCTGGCACGTGCAGGTCTGGGGCTGTCACTGCACTGCGGGTCTGCACTGTAGGCAGTGCCAGCTGGGAGCTCTGGGCACAGATGGCTCCCAGATGCCATGTCCTACGCACTGGTATGGCTGCCTGCACATGGTTTGCTCTGTTAGAGAATGTTTGATCTTCTCTGCATATCTCTCTTGGAAATTAACTGTTTCTGTTTCATGCATCAGCCACTCTTCTAAGTCATAAGTATAGAGTCAGTGGCTGATTGTGAGCTGCCATGGCCTCTCTCAGTGTATTATTGTTTGAACATCTGCCTGTTTAAAAAAGCCCTGCTTGCTCTAATTGTAGCTTTGGGCAGCATCTTGGCAAAATGCACTCTTGTGATTTGATTGACTATTTTGTCTATTTTCATCTTCCGTGGAATGATTTTGCTCCTTTCTGAGGATCATGGCATGGTCTTTGGAAACATCTCAAATTACTGCCATACAAATTAATGCAAAGACCAGAGGGTGAGACATTCTCCCCTCCCAAAACTTCTGAGTGCTCTTGTTGGCTGGGTAAGCTCAATCTCATCGTATGCAGTGGAGCTGAGCCAGCTGACACCACTTATGAATCTGGCACTTTGCATTTAGACAAAAATACTGTTTCATGCAGAATCTATTTTTTACCTCTAAGAAAGAAGTCCAGGAACTGCAGTCACAAAGGGGTTTTACAAATGAGTCCATAATTTAGAGCCTCAAAACCACTGTTCAGAACTTAATCCTGGATTAGATATCTCATGTTCCTGGGAGCCAGTGTGGTGAACAGCTGATGCCACCTTCTTAAACTTGCCCCACTAGACTTCTGCACGACGTGCACTAGGGCTGAGCAAGCCTGCCTAGAGAATACTTGACTGATTTGGCTTCCGAAAAATTGTGACAAGATAGCAGATGCAGACCCCTTAGTTGTCATCATCCTCACTTGTTCAGCACCTCTGTGATTACCCCTGGTATTTGACATCTGTGAGACAAATACAACTTCCACCTCAGACTATCATACTCAACTGCACAGGGCAGGGTGGAAATATAAATATTTGCTCTGGGTCTTGTTCCACTTACTTGGAATAAGTCAATTGACAGCAGTTCAGAGAAAGAATGAGGATGAAATCCTTGTCCATGGTGAATTAGAGCATCCCAACAGAAAAGGGGATACAAGGATGCCATGTGTGATGAATTTTAAGTATAAAGTAAAAATCACAGCAATATTTAGGCTCTCCCTCAGGTACATAAGCATGTAGATCTGGAAAACAATGCCTATAATGCCCATTGCCAATCTTGGATTCAGTCACAGTATGTATTCGCTCTTAGGAACTATAAAAGGTAGGGGTTTTTTTTTTTTTTTCTTTCTTTCTTTCTTTCTTTTTTTTCCTTTTTTTTTTAATTTTTGGTTTTGCCATTACTGGAGTTGTATACATAGATGAAGGACAGCCTCAGATGACGGGGAGCTAGAAACTAACTGCAGCATGATTTTAAACCAGTTAGATAGCTTGTGTTAATCTATATTTAAAAACAATGTTTGACATGTATAATTTTGAGTCAGGTATCTCACCAAGAATTCTTTTTCCCAGAATTTAAATCTATTTTTCTTTGTTTACACTGAAAATATTCTACATTCCCCAAGTACAGAAAGCTACTCTGACTATAAAGCCTTGCAGTTGCAGCTTTTTCTTTTCTGTCACTTCTAGCAGTTAGAGACTCTTATTTATGACTTTAATATAAATTTCTTCCCTAGTGTATTTGTCATTGAGGTCTTGTCGAAATTTTTGTTTTAAGTTGTAAAAGTTCTTTATTCCCAAAGGCACTATTCTCTATCAGAATTTTGTCTATTTTCACCCCCAAAAATGAAACTTGAGGTTTTCCTCATACTGTGTGTTGATTTTCTTCATCTTTAGGATTCTTTTCAGTGACTGTAATCCCTCTTGGATTTTATGCATGTGCTTTATTTTAAACTTAGGATGAACCCCAAAAAAACTCCAGTTTGTCTGAGAGACTGGTGGGATGGATAAGAAAGGATTTGTACCCTTCATTTCTGAAACTTTGGACTGGAAACAGAATGATACCCAAGTACAAGCTGCTAATGCAATTTGAGATAGCAGATGGCTCAGATGACTCAAATGTCCTAGGGCATTTCAACTCTATGGTCCTTGCAATGACACTAAATATCTGCATTCAGGTAACTGATTTTCACCTCAAGGAGGTGGGTTTGAGATGCCTGAAGTTAGGTAGCTAAATGTAGGTGTTTACGTGTGAGCTAGGTGCCAAACTTGCATTATAGCCAGCAGGGCTCCATTCAAACCGGCAGCTGGAGGCACACAATCTGAGGCTGCATGTCTCTCTACACTTATTTTTAATTTTCAAAAACAGTATGCAATTTACCTTATATGTCACACTTGGGTCAGAAGAAATCATTCTTCAGCCAGAGCTGTGCCAAAGGCACTGCACAGTTGTCCTCTTTTCAAATAAAGTGGATTTTCATATGCATTTGCTTGCTGGGGGCCAGGTGGGCTGTGAAAGAGCCGTATGAAAGCCTTGCACCCAGACCCCACCATGCAAGGAGCCATAGCAGAGTATGACACTTGCAGGCTCCATGTCTTCCTTGGTCTTGACCATCATGGGTCCCCACACTTCTCCTGGAGCTCAGCAGCAGCACTGTCCCTGGAAAAGAGAGCTAGGGGCTCACTGGCACTTCCAGGAAGGAAGAGGTCTGGCCACATGACAGGGGGCAGGGCTGGCCAGCAATGCCTCACTGCCATGCTGCTGAGCAGAGCGTGACAGTGCCCTTGGCAAGCTACAGGGTTCACACCGCTCTGCGTGTGAGGACAGGGCATGCGCCAGACATAGGAGGTGGAAATCTTGAGGGGCAGGCACAGACTCACCACATGCACGCTTTGCTCTTCAGGAGGCTAGGGATACCTAGCCAGGCCTGCCAAGATCTGTATGGTAACGGGTCAAAACTCAACGATTATTTCAATAATTTTAAATAACACTTTTCACTGAAACTTGAATTTTGATACAACTTGAAAAACTGTTCGAGATGGGAGAGGATCACATCTGGACATTTTCATTATGCATTGTATCTTAAAATGGGGAGTAGTTAGGGTCAGAACCATGTTAACTACTTGGAGGCTCTAAAATATATCCACATCTTAGATGTTGTAATCTAGTGACATATCTGACTAGATTCATATCAGATATGTGTTTTAAAGATATAATTATTACTAAGATGCTGAAGATAATGTCCCAACAACCCACTTTTATCCCCAAAGAACTAACCAATTTATCCTATTTCCATAACAAATGCTTTAAGAAAAGTGAACAGACTAAATAATTTTTAACAGGCTAATTTTTCTCCTAGGGGCATGTTGAAAATTGCTCTTAAACATCACCACCATCTATCAATATGCAGCTCATTGCAGGAATGTCAAGTTATCACAAAAGTACCAATCGTAAGATATTTTTCAATAGACACTTATGCAGCAGAACAAATTCTGAAATTTGAACAAATTTTCTTGTCTTTTATGTGTTGTGGACTTTCTTTCTGGAAAGGTGTGAATGATCTCCAAACATTGAATCACAGCTAATAAAATTACTTGTAAAAATCAGGCTTGGATGGCTTTGTTCCTCAGTGCACCAAGAGTGCGACTTACTTCATAGAGGGAAAGGGAAGGAGTTGTAGGAAAGAGGTTTCTTCATGACATGGCTAAGGTTAGAGCTTTGGCCCTGAGCAGCAGAAACCACTGGCCTTGGCAGAGCTGAAGTCCCTTTCCCACGGCTGCCCATGAAGTCTGCCAATCACCATTCACTGCCACCCCTGCAACTGGTGTTGAAGAACTTAGGAGAATCTGACAGCTCAACCTTAAGCACAAAGGCAATGATTTATCTTGTGTCATTCCCAAAAGTCACATTAATATGTGACTCCGTTGTAACCTTTACTGGATTTTTTCCCTGTCAGATGGTAGTATTTAAAAGTAGATGAAAGAAGGACAGGATGATGTGGGTTTGAAGAGCAAGACAGGAGAAAGGAGAGTTACAGTCAAAGATGAAAGAGAAATATTAAAATTCTGTCAAAAAACATCCAAAGTTCCCTCCCAAAATTATAAGAAGAAAATAAGACTGGTTTTAGACTCTTGTTTTAATAAGTAGTTTGGATGGTCCAGTCTTATTTGTGGGACAAATCAAGTCCTTAATTTGCTGATGTTTGGGGATAGTTGAATTCTTTACTCTGTGAGGCCAGCTTTCTGTCAGCTCATGTCTGTACTCTTGTAGGTACCAAATTGTCTTTCAGAGTAATTTCCAGAGTTACTGAAAACAGTGTATCTATGTATACAGGTATGAGGAGAAATGGCAATGCTCAATAATAAATAGAATTTATGATTATTTATTGTACTTGATGATCTGGGTGCAATACAAATACAGTGTGTTAAGTAACAAACCAACACTTAGCTCCTAAAGAGGCTTCAGAAATAGGTATCATAACCCTATTCTTCATCCCAACAGGGATGATTGCCCACTTCAGGTTTTTGTAGTGGCGGCAAAACTTCTAAACACAGATTTCTGTTTCTAAATGTCAGCATGAAATGGTCAGCCAAGTTCATCTGCAATTTCAGTCTATGAAAAGACCTATAATATCACCTAAGTCAGGAAAAACACTCTAAACACTCTAAATTTAATACATTACTCAGCCACAGTCCTGGGAGAAGAAATGCACATCAGCCTCTATCAATTCAATCTGTGGAGAGTTTCTTAGTGGAAAACAAGCAAGCAATTGTGGCAGCACAGCTTTAGCTTTAGATACTTATTTTAACCAGCAGCAAAATATTTTGGTAAAAACATTTGGATACACTTTGAAGACTGTAATCTCATCTTTGTAGCTTCTAAAAGAGCTGTCATATTGTTCTCTTTTTTAACAGCACTTACTTACATTTTAAAAGGCTTCAATTAACCTCTCTTCTTTGCATTACACTCAAATAATTTTTACCCAAAATTTATCAAAAATACTTAAGTCTTCTAATTTAGTTATCAGTCTGAAGTCTGATAACCACTTCAAACACAGAAGAGGGGGAAACATCTGATATCCTTACAGAAGATTGCTAGAGGTTGTATAAAAATAATATCCAGAGGACATTTTAAAGACTCACAAACAAATTTCCTTAGGTAAATCTTTTTTCTTCAGAGCAGACATTGTAGGTTTATTTTGAAACCACTTAGATCATGTTATGAGTTTTGGTAGAAA
Organism: Dryoscopus gambensis; assembly: GCA_013389985.1. Taxonomy (NCBI): domain Eukaryota; kingdom Metazoa; phylum Chordata; class Aves; order Passeriformes; family Malaconotidae; genus Dryoscopus; species Dryoscopus gambensis. The sequence continues at coordinate 33,227 of WEIT01038670.1, read as the reverse complement.
ATCTGTGAAAACATATTTTGTGTAAGCAAAAACCATAAAAAATTCCCAGCAGTAAGTTATTTCTAAATGCCTTGAAGGTACAGTGGGAAAAAAATGGAAAATAAAACAAAGAAGAGAAAAAAGTCATCTATATCATGCTGTACCCAGTAAATATTGCAAGGTTAGATTCCTCAGTCTACTGTAGTCATCCTGCTACAGAGCTCTGTGTGTTATAGGTCCTGCAATGTTTCCTACTTCTGCTGATGCGGGCACTTTTTGGGTAGCTGACATTTTTGCTGCCATGGGAGCTGGAGGGAAACTCTGGCAAGTACTAGCTGTAATTTCTTTACAGATGGAACACATCCCCCTCAAAAATATATTCATCTATCCCTTACTGTATTTCCCTATTTTAAGTAAAATTTTAGTTCTTCTTCATAAGAAGTCACCAGAATATGATTTAAGTTATAAAGTTTAAATATTTTAGCATGAAATATATTTTTATATCTTAGCACCAGAACATTGTACTCTTTTGCCACCTTGGATGAAATCTTACCTCTTGAAACAGATTACTATTTTGCTGTTCAGTTTAGGAGAAAGAACAATTGAATACTTCTTTGTTCTAAAATTATTGAAATAGTCCATGAAGTAAGGGCTTAATCGTCATTAATGAAGACAACCACAGTCTTCCATCATTCATAACTGAAGCTATACAGTCATGATATAAAAAAGGTAAAATTGTCCTTGCACCAGTAAGCTCTAACAAACAGATGTTCAAAATCCAGAGGAAACAGTAAAATGCATTGTGTGATTAAACAGACTGACATTTGATATTTTCTGAGTATCCATTAAAATAAAGGGTTTAAAGAAAAATTGCAGAACGGAGCAATGCATTCCAGATGTTTTCTTGGTTGAAAAGAAAAATATAAATTGAGTACACAATTTTTTTCCGAAAGAGATGAAAATACAGGAGTCCTGCCCCTGCAGCAAGGGTAGGACAATGCCTAAGACATTCACACAGGCTTCTGTCTGGCAGAAGAAGCTACACCCAGCTGGGGGTGGCTTATCAATAGAAAAGAAATTAATAAAAAAGTTGACTAGGAATGTGAGGCTATGAGGGTGTTCTCTTCTGCTTGTTTTTCCAGTTGGAAGTCTCTGCAGCCTGATTTGGAACTAGCCGGGCATCTGGAACCAATTCAAGAGGAGCATGAAAAGCTTTGAGGAAAAGTCAGTTCTAACCTGGCTCCTATTTCTGTAGAAGACAGAGCCTTTGTCTGCTGCCAGGCTTGACATCCACAGGGGCTGTCTGTAGCCCTCACTACCTCTTCTAAACAAAAGATTTGCAATGCAGAATAGGGAGCAAAAGAAATTGGAACAACAAACACAGAAATATGGTGTGTTGGAGACCCTGTGCTTCAAGTAAGCAATTAAAAACCCAAATTGAACTCCGTCTAGGAAGAAGACTCATAATTTGCACAGTCAGCTTTATTCACTGTAATGAGATTCCTCTGGTAGCCCCTCAAAGCCACCTGCCATAGAACAGGGATGGCGGATTACGTGGCATTCCCTTGGCACGTGGGTTTTTCAGAGTCTGACATTTGATTATACTCTCCATCCTTTCTAAATAAAAAGGCTGTACATATTTTTAACAAGAATGCTTATGTGTGTGTGCATGTGTTATGTATATAATAATGTATACATACACTAAAGTATAATATATAATGTATATCATACTGATGCATCTACTATGCATTTGGTAGATATCTGCTATACATATATATACAGATATGAAATGTGAAAGGCATTGCATAATTCTAGAAAACTGTCAAAACCAACCTTTGAATCACTGCTGATTATTGTTCAATGATTTAAAAAGTTGAGTGATACATCACAAACTGACATTTTTCTAATGCATTTTGTAGATAAATGCTCTCCCCAGGCAAGGCACCAGTAAGATGCCACTGTTATTAAATGGGTGGCTTATTCCCTAGTGTGCACAGGAACAAGCACACAAACCTCTAAGCACAAGCTGGAGAGGGGCAGCCTTCCCAAACTCCTTGCTTCCTGGAGGCCACAGAACATCTGCAAGGTGATGGCAGGTCATGCACAGACATGCACATTCTCTCTTTGGTGCTCCTCATCCCTTTCCACTCATGCACCCATTTGCATCTCTTCATTAAATCATTGCCATTCTCAGCATAAAGACCTGGGAGGCTCAGGGTGCTTCACAGAACCACCCCCCGCTCCCCTACACAGCATCAGTTCTGGAAGGAGCAGGAACAGTCCATGTAGACAAAGGACTTTAGGGAATTTGGCTCTCAGAGATATTCACTTAAGGCCCAACTGAGGACATGCTGCCAATAAATTGCCTCTCTGGCAAGCTTTATCTCTAGTGCTGGTTTGCAGCATACTGGCAGCAGGAAAAGGACACTGTACCCAGCTGGAGATGACAGAGAGGCTCCCTCAGATGACACAACACCTTTTTCCTTTCTCTCTTTCCTTCTGCAGAAAGGGAAAACAAAGATGTCAGCTCCTGGTGCAAAACCAGGTCCCAAGCCGGGTCCTCCCGCACCTCCAGCATGATGTGGCTGGCAGTCAGGACCTAAATGAAGGAGTCCACACCACTGCATTTCACTGTCCCAACCACAGCAGGGAATATATCCGTGTATTCAGCCACTCCTGGGTCACTGGGCTCCTCAGCAATGAGATGCCCTCTTTCTAAATATGGAAATAGGAGAACATGAGAGGAAGGGGCAAGAAGAGAGGAGGAGGAGGAGGAGGATAGGCTTCTGTAAATGCTGTCCTTTCTTCTGGGCTTGAAAATAAGTGGTATCCACAGTTTCCACAAACTCAGAGGTGGTGAAGGCAGGGAACTCTGCTCACAGCCCTGCCTACAGCCTCCCATCCTTTGTGGATGGCAGTAGTGCTTTTCTGCTGGAGGGTGGAAGGGTTGGTCACCCTCCAAGCAAGTTACTTGGTGTGTTTGCAGAAAGACATGGATAATATTTAGAAAGCAGAAGTGGCACCACAGTTAATAAACACATCTTTCACTATTATTTCAGTATTTTCAGAATTTAGTAGCTGTTTAGTGCAAAAAAGCTGTGGAGAACTGGTGCCAGATTTAACATCAGCAGGGATTTGGATGGGAATTACTGACAGAAAGTTAAACTGCTTTTTAAAATAAATTTGGCATCAGACATAACAAAGATTAGCATCATTGCTGCAGAAAAAAAAGATCAATGAAGTATGAGAAAATACTGGAAATTAATATTTATATGCAGGAAGTTTAACTGGGAAGCCTAAGAAACAAATTACCGTGCTTCCCTCATCTTAATTTGCTATTCCACATCTTATATTTTCATGTAGTGAAATTAGATATAGTTTTTTTATATTTCAGCCTAACTTGGAGACTATCTCAGAATATTTTTAAGGGAGTGCTCTTCTACTAGTAAATTAGTTGTATTTGGATATCACGCCTATGTGACAGTGAATATTTTTTTATTCAGTAGTCATGAAAGATCACTCATGATGTAGAAGAACTATGCTGATATTTCTTCTGTGCCCTTTAGTACCCATTAAAACCCCATTGGAACTGACAAAAAAAAGTTTAAATGTCTTCCTGCTTTTTATTAATCGTTCAACAGATGACTATACTTTCCCCAGAAATATTTGGTTCAATGTTGGACGTCTTTTTCATTTGTTTAAGTGTATGGGATAAACTAGGGTTCAATTTTAAGAAAATTTTTACTGTGTGGAGAAATTACATTAAAATGATAATATTAATATCTGTCTGTCATTATTAACAGGAGTTTCCAGAATTTGAATGTGGAGCTCTGGTGTATTTTATCATTTTGTTTTTCACTGAAAGAAATTTAGTATCTATAAAAAAGGCTGCATAATAAGACTAATCATTAAAATATGTTTTGATGCAATGAAAACCCCATCATTACAGTATCCTAATCTACTGTTTAAAGTCAGTTACATCAGTGAGGTGTCATACATTCAAGGTGTTTCATGGCATGGAAAAACAGACTTATTTTTTGGTTCTTTACTTTCACAATAAACAAGTCTTCTGGAACTGGGCAAGTGGGTCCAATGATCTTCATGTCCTTTATATCTCTAAATCAAATTTGAAAATTGGGTATGATAACAAGCCTATTAAGATAAAGAACATTACTTATTTAACAGAGTATGATACCTCATTTGCCAATTAGTTGTCCTTTTAATTCATTGTATAAGGAGGTGGCTATTGCCAGGGACTTGTTCTTCTCTAATTGGAACCCAGTGTTTATGAGGCATAAGTGCCTATTAGAGAGAGTGCATTGATGTCCTTCATTTAGTAAAATCACTGTTCTTCAAATATGCAGGCAACTGCCATAGTTCTATTAAATTCTGTGGAATAAGCTACACATGCTACTATAAATAAACGCAAAATTCCAGGAAAATCAACTAAAAAAAAAAGGTACAGTGATGTATGTCATCTCAGCAGTAGAAAATTTTCCTTATTAAAAAAATTTCTTTCAAAATCCCGATATTTGTTTGCTACTTGCCACAACTGAAGAATGTCAAGAACGTTTATCTTTTGTATGTGGGAATTCAGTGACTGATGGATGACATAAATGACTGTTTGAGAACTAAATTCTGAAGTAGATGCTATTATACACTCTCTGTCAGTTAACTGAGTGCTGCTGTGTATTATAATTACTTAAGAATTTCATTTTTTTATTTTAACAAAAACAAACCCTTCTATTACTCTGATTGCAGTTGATAATCAAACCACTAGCAGAACATGTTTTTATTAAAATAGTGCAGCTCTCTTCAAATGCTTTGTGAAGTCTTGTCTTTTTTACTCAAATTTCATTTATGTGAGGAAAAACCAGGTTGAAGGGCTCTGGCAATGTCAAAATAGCTCATTTTGACATCTTTGAATGAAAGTCTTGTTTTTTTCCTTGAAATGGCTTTTTACTTTGGTTTTTGTGTTTCACACAGATATATGTAAGACGTGTGAAAAATCTAAATTGGAAAAAATTATCCATCTGAAACTATGTCTTTTTCTTTTTGCAGAACATAATAATATTCAAGTTTTCCAGAACTGGGATCAAAATGTCTCCAGAAAACTCTAAGGTTTAGAAGGATTTTCATTCTCCATATAGTTCTAGCTTTGCCTTAAGTTATGGAGCAGACATTACCAGAGTTATAGATACAACGGCCTCTAATAACTCTCTGAGATCTGTGGTTATTTATTTTTCTTTGAATGGTTTGTTCTGTTTCCCCCTTCTGAAATGTATGGTCTATTCCTAAGCTGTAACCCTACCTTTGATCCCTCCCCTGTGAGCTTTTCATTGGTTCAAGCCTTGGGCCCGCGGCCCTTCGAAACCGTGATAAGGGAATGCTCAGAGGACGAGGCCCTTTTTCTGCTTTGGATCTTTCCCCTTCCCCTTCCCCTTCCCCTCCCCCTTTCCTCTCCCCTCTCCCTTCCCCATTCCCCGCCCCCCTTGCCGGTGCTGGACCTGAAATAAACTCCTCCTGACTTCACCACCAAAGGAGAGACACTGTGTTTCTCTTACGGCTTGCTGCTGCCTGCGAAGGCGTAGCCCAGAGACGCTGTAGAAGCCCCGGTGAGCTGCTGCAGCTCCCTTCCTTCCAAGGACCCACGGGAAATGTTGCCCTCTTGACTCCTGCCGTTGCTAGCCGGCAGAGAGCTAGACAGGGGTCACAGCAACAGAGATCTACCCTTGAAATGTCAACAGACACAAAAACTTTAGGACAAGCAGCTTTTGGGTGTCACCTTGAAATTCAGACACTCTCTCTGGTGGCTCCATTTAGCAATTCTTGAAGAGTGGAACTGAAAAAAACCCTACATTGTCTTTTCTTCAAACAACTTTTATCCACCCTGCCGAGGAGATGGAGATGTTCTTCTGGAGAAAATTAACCCTCTGAAGCCTGAGAAAGGTTCAAGTCTTGTTTTACCTTTCAAAATTTCCTGCAAACCACGCAGTGGTCGTTGGCTTGTGCAAAATTATTCTTACATATCTCAGAGTGGTTGTCCATGGTTCTCTGCCAAGTTATCCTTGCATCAGCAGAGAAATGTAAGCAGAAATAGGCGAAATTTGAGGATGTTATTCCAAAAATGGAGGCAAAATAAACGAAGACTTTAGGCTTTGGGAAGGCAAGATTATGTTTTTCAGTGGTGGCACAGTGGATTTGTCAGGGACCAGAGTTCCCAAAGAGATCCAGATCCCCTGACCCCTGATGGCAAGTTGTGGTCCAAACTTTCACCAAGTCTGATCTTGTTTTTCAGCTGGCTTAGCTGATTGCATGCACGTAGTACTGCCCAGAAAAGGTCTGAAGCCAGCCAAAAGGAAGGAAGATGAAAAGCTTGCTAGTCAACTGCTGGCATGACCTTGCCTCTCCTATATGACAGCCAAGAGAGAGTTGGTGGCAGAGCAGCTCTGATCGCAGTTTTAAGACTTTTACCAGCATGATTGCTACAGTTGGGGAATGCACTTGATGTCCTCATCCTAAACCTTTTGAGGGATGCTTCTGTGGAAACACTTCTGAGTCAGCACAGTTCAACACAGACCATGGCCAACAATACGACACAACGAGAGTGTCGATGTTGTGCTTGATGTTGTGGTTTCACCTTCCCAGACCTACATCTACAGCCAGCAATGGATAGTCTTGTGTGCAGCATCTGAAAATGAGAAGCAAACTTGCACATTCTCCAGATGTTAAAACATTCACAGACTGTGGTGTCCCTCTTGCTGCAGCAGCTGTTCACATTCACATGGGCAAGGATTCACATGAGCATGGGCAAGGGGAGGGGATGACATGCCAGGGCAGGATAACTGGCTCGGCTTTTGGAGGTAATGAATGACAGACAAGGCTACCACTAGGACATTTCTCACAGGAAGGGGAATGGTTCAGGGAAGTCTGCATGCCCAAATGAAGCTCCTGATCAGGAAAAATGGAAATTGCCAATGTACTAAGCACATCAGAACCCATGGCAGGGTTTCCAAAAGCAAACCATGGCTGTGCAAACCTCTGTACCCTTCTGTCTTCAGAGGTGAAGCAGATAGACAGAATTTGTTGAAAATCCGTATGGGCTGGGAGGTGGGATAAATTAGGGCTTGTGCAGTGCTAGTTTGTAACGTAATTCTTCTTGGTTTTGTCCCCAGAATAGGTGATCCTCAGACTGAATATTAGCTTACCAGCAGGAAAAACAAAACGATTTAAAATGTGTTATGTAATCCAACTATAAAAACAAATTGAGATAATCTCTATGTTTTTCTTTGTTTCTGCTCATTATAAAGTATATGGCCAATTTATTTATGTTTTCTATTTTTCCCAATAAACTAGGTAAGTAAACAAAGTTCTGACAGTATTTATATATACTAATACATGCACATAAGCTCTTTTATCAATAATTTAAGCAACCTTTATAGAGCATAATAAAAAACTACATAGTAAGTGAAATGCCTATCTTTTTCTTTGTGTTTTTGTTGGGTTTGTTTGGGTTTTGGAGAGGGAGGTGGTTGGGTTGTTTTATTTTTTTAAATTTTGAGTGGTGGAAATAAATTCCACTTTAGAAGAAGTTTACAGTACTGTAGTGAAGACTATCAGGAGAACCCATTAAAAACTTCTACATAACTTGCTGTTTACAGTAGTCTTGCGATATTATAATAATAGCACTCAGATATGGGAAAGATTCCCCACATGCTGTAACTGTAGTTGCATAGTTGAATTCTGATATTTGGTAGTTTGGCATCCAGTCCTCACTGGAGAAAATGTGGGGAGAGGCTACAAACTATGCCTATATACAACTCATTCTATGTTGATTTTTAATACTATGCAGTTCTACCAGAGCAATGCAAACAAACTACAGTACAGGCAATTACACAGACCACATTTAGAAGTAGATCTCCAGGGAGGAAAAGATGAAGCATTCCACGGGATTGGCAGGTCTGTGCTCAGAAAACTCTAAATTCACCTGTCTCTCATAAATGTAACTACTGACTTAAAAAAGAATACCAACACACTGGAAAAATAAACGTGGAAAAGAGATATTTTAAGATATAAGCAGTATGTACTTTATGTTACACTATCCATAATGTGTGGTTTGTGGTTTGGAACAAAAGCAATTGCTAAGTAATTTCTCCACAATACTAATAATAACAACCTTGTATGCCAGTAACCTGCCACTGAACTATGGCCAGAAACGAGTCCTCGGGTCCATATTCCCAGCTGGTAAAATGGCCAGAGGTGCTGCACACACACTAGTTCCTACTGACTTGCTGAAAGTTAATATTCCCTTGTTGTCTGCAGGAGTTTGTATTTAATATATAACTTGAACGGGCCAAAGCAGAAGGAAGTTTTTTAGCATCTGGGGCACAGTAAAATAAAAGGGCCAGTTGCTCACCAAAACCCATGAGCCTGACACTGAGCCAGAGGGACAATCTACTTCATTCCTTCATAGTCCCTTAGAAACGTACTCGGGGATTTTATCCTACCTTCCTGAAACAGTGCATCTGGCAAATTCCCTTGCCTCTTACAGCTCAAGCCAGGCAGCTTAAGCCATTGTGCCATGTGAGTGATGAGTAAAGGGACAAAGAGCAAAGTTGTAGAGGAACCTCAGTTTGTTCAAATATCAACAAGGTGCTTGCAGTCTTTCAAATATCGCATTGAACTAGTCAATAAGTAGTTAAGTTACTCTGGTGGAGAGGGAAAAGGAATTTCAACATTCCCTGGAGAAGAGAGAAATACCACTTAAGTGGGTGCACGCACTCAGAAGATTGTACTTCAGACTAATATTTGCAATAAAACAGCAGTGTGCCTTGGGTTGGATATGGGTTTAAACCACACTTGTTCATATTGCTATTTCTATTTGTATGCTTCAACTCAGGGCTGGTTTTTGTTTGGTTTTGTTTTAAAGTGCTGCTCAGCTGCTACATAATTAAATTTTTAAGGCATTTCAAATTGTATACAGGGTGAGTGAGTCAAATTTTGATCGGTTGTGTTTAATAAGAGATGCTTGTTACTACTGTACAGCACTATACCAACATACTACAAACCGCTCTGTCAGGAATGCATATTTTTTTATAAGAACAACTTTTAATTGATTTACTTGTGGTAATAATTTTTTACTCTTATTTATGTATTAAAATGGATGTATTTTACACATGGACAAATATAAGAAACATCTCACTAACTAATATCCTCTTGTCTCAGAGTTATCCTGGCTGTGAGCACCGTCCTCTCCATCTGTGGTAGATGACTGAAAAGATAAGCAAACTGTGTTGTTCTTGAATAGGGAGGAAGAGTAGATCATGGGCTGTTAAATCACCTTAGGGATGATAGCAGCGAACTGCCAAAAATTGAGGGGCATCTCATGTAACATCATCTCAAGTAACAAATTATTGCTCCGGTTTTACAGTTGGGAAACTGAGGCACAGACATGCTGTGTCATTTCTCCAAATATGCTTGGGAAGACTGCTGGCTGTGCTGATAAGAAAACACTGAGTTCCTAGCAAACTAATGGATTTGTGGTACTGACCTTCATACACAAGGCATCCAAGATAAATCAGCAGCAGTTAAATTAGAAAACAATCTTAATTTTGATGCTTTCTCATAAGATCTTACCTTTTTCTAAGCTCACAATTAATTCTCCCTCTTACCTCATTCCATACGAGTACTTTACTTTTAAAGTTGAGACCCTAACACAATTCTGGCCAAGACCTGAGCTTCTTTTATGTCCTGTTCCCCACTAGCTGAGAAAAGGGGAGCATTTTGGGGTTCTCTCCTGCAGTGCACTATAGTCCCTGCATAACTTCCAACTGAGCAATTAACTAGAGTACTTAAAATGCAGAGTTTTCAACAAAGCTGAAATAGAAATCCTTAATACTCTATTACTCACCATGCTGAATTACTAACTCAGACATATACTTTTCTGATTAAAAAATGGCAGAAGATTCACAGCCCCTCTAGAAAAATTATTTAATATCAGTATAAACCTTTCCCTTGTTTATTTTTTAAACCCTAGATCCTAAATTGTTCTTAAAAATCCTGCAGAGAAAGGCTTCCTTCAGGCAAATCTCTCCAGTGATCCTGCCACAAACCCAATGCTCTCATGTCATAGGGAGAATGCTTAGTCAAGCCCCATTCTGCATGCCTCTAAGAGGGAACAAAATATCTGAAGTGAGTGTCAAATCTCAACTTTACTCAGACAAAGCTGTCTGGAACAAAATGAACAGAAATGTACTAAATGGCAACATGGCAGATGCTGAACCCCTTGAGTAACACACCTACTGAAAATCAGGGAACTTGGTGGGATGCTCATATTTAAGCTCCTTTCCAGATATCTCCTGAAGGTGTTATCTTTGCCTTTCTGTCTCCTTAGAAAGAGTTTGTGCCCTCTGAATAACTGAGAAAAGTTAGGGATAGGAAGTGGAAGATTTGGCGGCTTCTTTTCTGCAGAAAAGAAGGACAACTTAGGGATCAACAAATCCCATGAAACTCTCTATTTAAATTAGAAAAAAAAGCCCCAACAACTGCTATTCAATATCATTATACCACTTGTAAATACAACCACTTTTCAGAATTTAAATCAAGAATAAAACCAATTTAAAGGTGTTTCAGTATGGTAGAGCTACAACTTGTAGCAATCACAGGAGTGATATGGGAATATTTATTTTATGTAAAAAAAAAATTAAATCTGTTACTAAGCATTTCATTTTGTCAGAGATCTGTGACAAGAAACTGAAATATTCACACTAGGAATCACAAAACCCATGATCCTTCGGGAGACAAAGTCTTCCAGACCTTCTCCATCTTTTTAAAATATTACTCCCAAAGCAGAAGCAGATTCTGATGATTGGAGTAAGTAATATAGGTACCCACAGTTACACAGACAACTGAAAAACAAAATCTTGGAGGAACGTATTTCATATATGCTAGTGGTAAAAGTTTGTAAGGTAAGGCTGCATTTAAACTAACAATAAGTATATATGCTTAGTCTTCCTTATATTATTCTGGCAGGAGGAGTGCATGTAAATATTAAATTCACAATTTAAGTTTGTTTACCTGCAGCTACATGTTTTTCAAGAAATCTTTAAGCTGCAGATTTCATTTTAAGTAATTGTGAACATCTGATCTAGTGCAATAATTTGACAGCTGGAAAGAGTAACATGGAAAATGCATAGGAATTTGCATTTCCACAGCCTAACACCAGTCAGATTTCTGCTACTCTGCTGCCTTTGTACCAGCCTCTCCCTTCATGTTATACATTTTAATGAAAAAAACATTGCAGTAATCAGTTTGAGAAGACTTAAAGCTAGGGATAGAACCTGACTTTAAAAAAGCAAAAGCCTGGAAATATTCTCCAGTGGGAAGCAATTAGAACAATACAGGAAATTTAGGTGTTACTGAATGCTACAGAAGGCAAACAGAGCAGTGCAGCCATGGAAACCACTGCACCAGCAGGTTCTCTCTGATGAAATGCACAGAACCTCAAAGGGATACACAGAACTACCAAAACTGTACCTCCTTCCTTTCTCTGCTTCCCACTCACTTCCTCTTGTGTCTTGATATGAATTATCATCAGTGACAGGTGAGGAGGAGCTGTCAATCAATATGACTCTGTGGATTCCAGAGATAGGCTTCTGAAGTGCTTGTCAGTAAAGAAAACTTGTTCTTTCCCCCATAAAATATATATTATTTCCTAGTTGCCCAAAGCCCCAAATCACAAGACTTATCATTTCTTTTAAAAAATTGAGTCCCACTAGAAATAATTTACTAGTCAGCAGATGACTGCCCAAAAATGCCAGTTTTGAGTGGAGGATATACAGCTTCTGAAAATAAGCAGAAAACTGTCAGACGGTATATGCAAATGAGCCAAATAGATAAAAATAGGTGTTTTCATAATTTATAAACAGGTGCTAGCAAATAAATGTAACCTACAAAATACAACACTCCATTACTCTTGCCTTATTCTCTCAACTAGAGAACCATATGTGTTATAAAAACCCCTAAAATAACCAAAAATAATGAATGGTATTCATTACTGATGTCATTCCACTGAAGCTAGCACAGACACAGTGGGGAACAGAATCTGGATAAGCATCTCAACTACCCTCATTTAGATGAGTACTACTTAAATAAACTCCATTCAGCAATTGTTCCTGCAAACCTTAATCCTTTTAATATGTAATCAGTAGTGGTAGTTATTAAAAGGAAAAAAAAGAAAAGAAAAGAAAAAAAAGAGAGAGGTTTAACTTAAGACTATTTTAAAACACCTAAGATACCATACAAAATGATATTGCAGAACCACATGAAATACATCAAAAAGAAAGAGAAAACAAACACAGACACGTTTCATTATACTTTTATAAACTCAATACATTCATATGATTAATATTTTAGAACTCCAAATAAAGAAGGACCTCCCTGTCTGAAATGTAATTGTTTCAGAATATTTTTACATGGATAATTCTTTACATATCCTCTCCCTTCAGGGAGTAGCTGAAGACTAGCAATGTTTGTAAATCATTGTGTAAGCAGGCACAGAAGTATTTAACCATAGCAGCATTAAATTCATGTTGACCAAATTTAACTAAAACCCCTGCTTTTTACAATGATGTTTTTACCATCATTTACACATAAATCCAGTCACAGACATGGTGGTGAAAGGACTGAATGGACAGGGGAGACATACTTTTGATTTGTTTTGTGGGGCTTGTGGAGATTTTCGTGGATGGGTTACTTTTGGCGAGTTGGGGTTTTTTAGTTTGGTTCTGATTGCATCAATTTTTCTTTGAAATTCCTTTGAGGAATTACTTCACATTTATTCTGAGATCCACGCTGCCGGTGGGGGTGAGCCGGGAAGAAGGACGTGTCCTGCTCTCCGCCCGCGCTGCCGCTCCCCGGACCNACGCCACTGCCACCTGCTGAGGGCACCGAGCTACTGACGGTCCCGGCCCCCGGCAGACCCCCGGGCCGCCGAGGCCGCCCCCCGGACAGACTCCGTCGGATCGGGGCGACACCAGGGCTGGGCGTTGCGGAGGATGCGCAGGATGCTTTCGGCCCCGCATTCGGTTGCGAGTGTTCACCCAGCAGCTTCACAGCGCTAAGGACGGTGTCAAATACGGATGGATTTAGGGCCACTGGTTTTCTTTCCTTTCCCTCCCCACAGCCTCTCAGTTTACCAGCTCCAGATTTCTAAAGCAGATGGTTGGGATGTCTTAAGTGAAATTAAATGTTTAGTATCTTCATGGTTATGAAGCATCTCCACAATGTGTGTTTTACTGTAACTTTTTCCCCTTTTAAAAGCACATTGTTTGATTTCAGAGATGTGCTTTAGGAAGAGAATGTGCCACTTCAGTGGGCAGCAAATAATTATGCAAGAGAAGGTAAGGTTACACGGTGGAAATTATTACTCCTAACTAATGCGGTGCATTAACCCAAAATGCCTTCAGTAAGGCTCCTGAACCAAAAGTAATGTGCAAAAAATATTGTCACATACCATAGGAAGGAAAGAAAACCTGTTTGTTTTGTAACAGAGAATAATATCCTAATCAATATCACTTGGGGTCTAAAGCAACATTGGTCTTCTAAAATGGTCATCAGCATTTCATATGCTCCCCTCTTTCGAAAATAAAGTCAGTAATTCTTTGTCAGTTGAGCAGAAATAAGCAATAAAATGTTTATTACTTTCTGAAGCCCATTTGTTTCAGCAGGAAACTGCCTCCACCGTTATGCTACTCAAGTGTACAGATTCACTCTGGAAACAGAGAGGTATCCTTATCTGTATGGATTTAAATAAGGAAAGAGACAGTGAATGGAAAGAACAGCTTCAATAAGGTATTTTAGGTTACAACTGAATCGTGTGTTTATGGCCTCAGACAGTGTGCTCTGCAAAATGTTCCAAAACACTCATCTCTAAGCTTTCAACTATTTCTCCATTCTGCTCCAAATGCTCTGTGAAACATTTTAAAGAAGAAGGAAAAAAAAAAACAACCAAGGTTTGCTGTCAGGATCCAACATAAAGAAGATAGAATAATTATGCTAACTATTTCCAACTGACTTATAAAGGCAGCTTGTTGGTTTTACTTACCACCCATGTTTATCACTTAGGCCATCATTTCTTTCTGAAATATGTACGAGTTTTGCTTCCAGTACAAGATCTTTACACTATAAAAGCAATTTTAGAACCATAGTTTTATAGTAAACCTTTTAGAAGATAATGGCTTAAATTTCTAGTTTCCCTCTTTGTTGCAGTGATAGGATAGCTGCTTCTATAAACCAATCTAGATAACATGTCATATCTCTCTTCAGCAGCTACTGCACACACGATATAGGAAACTCTCCTGCTACTGGTTACTCATTAAAGTTAAGTGGTAGGGATCCACATGACAAGGTTAAGTTTCAACACTTTAAACCCTTGCTAATAATAATGTTGAATTTTCATTCCAAGCATTTATGGTATCATCAGCTTGAGCTGGTTGTTTTCTTCTTCTCATTAGTTGAAACCAATGAACCTCCCTGCAGAATAAAAATCTTCAGCAGAATAGCAAAATAGAGGCAGGATTTGACCTCTCTTTAAATACAACAACATAACTAGGTTTAATGGGAATATCCTATTAACCAGAGGTAAAGTTTGATCAGGATTTTCAAAAAGGGCTAGAAATTTCAACCCTAGCAGGGAAATGTTAACAAAAAATATGATATTCAAACTGGAGCACTCAATGCTTTCTTTAAACGGTCCGCCAGGTAGGGCAATTAAAACAACTAGTCCCTTGTAAAAAAATAAAATTAACTGCAAATTTTTATTTGGGGCTAATAAGGTTTCCAACAAATCATCACCCATAATCTCTTGATCCTGAAAAGTCATGCTGCAAAAATTTCAGCCAAATTGAAACCATCGCACAAGGAAAAGAAAGAGATGAGGAAATGAAGGATGTTTTCTATGGCAGGGCGGGCTAGAGAAAGGAATGGGAAGTCAGTGGGCTGCAGAGAGTTGGGACGCATGGTGGAGACAGGGCAGGCACCTGGTCCTGTGCTCTTCTTCAGGGTTATACTCACACGGTACTGTGCTATGATGCCTCTCTCTGCTCATTCTCCTGTCATTCTCACTGCTCCTCTCTCCTTTTTAGAGAGGCAATTGGAGGAGCTATTACATCGAAGGCAGATACCACCGCTATCCTTTCAACCCTCTGCCCCCTGCACGTAAGGTTTGTGATTTTGCAGCAGGGGCAGGGTATCAGCAGTGACAGATGCTTACGTGTCCTTAGAGTATTGACCAGGTCAAACTTATCAATGGGTTTTTATTTCACGGGGTAGGTCATAAAGTATTCATTGCCCAAGGTCATCTAGACTCATGGAATATTTTAGATTGGAAAGAACTTCTAGAGGTCATCTACTTCAGCCTGTCCAACGCATGGCTCTCATCAAATTTATGCCAGGTTCCTTGAGGCCTGCTAAGCTTTGAAAAACTCCTAGGACAGAGATTTCACAATGCATATGGACCTGTGCCAGTGTCCGACCACCCTTATGGTAAAAGGTCGTGGGTTGTGCCTTATATCTGTATTTGTACATCTTGCTTCTCATGCAAATACTTGCCCAGTAAATCTGACCTATGGCATTTAATCATCCTCTCCCCAGCCCTACAAGGATAGTAAAACCCACTTTTGGCTCCTATGTTTCCTTGCAGACAAGGATATATGTGGATACATAAAACAAGATAGCTTTAGATATATCGCAGCTCTAATTTTATTCTACTTTGAAGCTAAATAATTACCTCCAGCCTTTCTCTAGGGATACTGTTAGATCACCCCTTTAAGCAGTATGGAAAAAAGCCCTGTTCTGAACTATCATCTCATTCCCCATGTTTATGATTCCTGCTTACCTGCTGTAAATTCTCTCACTATTGTTCCTGTCTTGCATCCTCACTAGATCACCTAGATTCCTCTTAACATTTCCTTTCTTGTTTTTCACCTTTTTCCTGATTAAGACTTTTGAAGTGCATGCTTGAGGATGAGATTTAAGAACATGTGTAAGTGCCTAACCATGCCTGTAGAAGCAAATGAAGATATTCTTTTCTGATGTGCTGTGGTTCCAACAGCTCCAACTGCATGTCTTTACTCATCCAATTTACTCATCCAAGGAGCTCTTGGAGGGCTCTATCAACCTTAGACACTCTTGTCTCCATCTCTTTATGGTTTACCTCATGACAGGAATGAATCTCCCTGAATTCAACAGGAGCACAGTAGTAGAAAGGAGGAGTCCCAGGCATGCGAATCCCACTGAAGGTTTCCAGCCTGCCCTCTGATACACTAATAGAAGCACATGCTGTCAGAGTTCTTATCTATTGCTGCTCTCTGTGGTGCCTCTAGCTTATGAGTAAGTTCTTGTTATGTCACCTGAGTAACTCAGAGGGCACATCTTACTCAAATTCTTTGAGGATCATAGATGCTGTCTATGCCTAATGCTGTTCAAGTTATTTGAACTGGCACAGGAAAAAGGCCAAATATCTTCAAAATTTTATGAAAAGGGGCAGTAAATTAATTTTTTATTTTAAAATGCACCTTCAGAATATATTCAGTTAGTGATTAACTGTATAATTTAGAAAGAATGTTACTTCAGTTACAATGAGTTACAGTAATTTGGTTTTGAGTCCTACATTTAGGCTATGAATAAAACTTCAGATGCAAGAGCATTTGTACACAAGTAAACAACTAATGATCTTTAGAGAATATAAAATCCCTCCTGGAACTTCAGAAAGACTTTAGATGACAGTAGACTCTGCTTTGGGCCCTAAAATTTTAAGTCCTATTTCAAGAGCAGAAACCAGACTTCTGTGATAGGACTGGACCATCTCAATAGTACATTAAATGTATAGGCATCTTCACATGAGGGTCAGAGAAGCCAGGGCACCAAACAAGGAACCTTTTAAACTCTCCAGAAGCACACAGACAGTATCTTCTCTTGTGTCCCGTGCGTGAGATTAGTGATGCTGCCAACCTATCCCAGTGGTCAGTGGTCAGAGTACTCCCTCAAGCCTCAACATGGCTCTGCAGCCCAGGAGCAACACCTAGAGATGTTCACCAATTCTGAAGTATAAAAACTCGGAGGCAAGAGCACCTTAAGTGGTTGGCTCTCTCCTTGATACTCTGCACATACTTTTATTAAAATTATTTGGACCATGGAGAGTAAAGGTGAGCACATCTCCACTATCTACTAGGTAGTATTTAGAAACAAACAACATAAATGCAAATTAGGTTCCAATTGAATCAAGTGAAGACTGAGGTGCTTTTATGTATTTTCAGAAGAGAAAAAACTAGGTGATTCTAAAATATTGATGTCCAAACATTTCAATGCTTCAAAGATCAGGCCACAGTTGGATAGGAATTTTCAAAACCAGAGCTGCCATAGTACAAGTGGAAGAGATATGCAGAGATGGAGAGAGAGGAGACTGCCAGAAGTCCATGTTTGGTAAATAATAAATATAATAAAGGTCACTGTAGTTTAAAGGAAAAGCTCATAATGAGATACACCTCATGCATTTTGTTATTTTATCTGCCACCAGCTTTTTTCAGGTACATCTCTAGATGCCTAACTATGACTAGATATCACTGTGTCTTAAAGGAATTTTGCTAACTCTAGGGATCAAGATAAACTTTTACAAAATATTTTCTCCGTACCAAAAAGAAACTATAAATAAGTCCAAACAACAACAACAAAAATGTTTACTTGTTTTCTACACTAGAAACCTGAAAAAAAATCCTCTCAATGTGTTGCTAAGTATCTGTATTCTGACCCTGCTGGATTTCTTCAAGTCTGCTGTGGGTTGTTATCATGCCTGCTGGAAGGAACTGCTGACATGCAAACTAACCAAATTACACTCTTCTGCTTGAAAACAAGCAATTTTGAAGGCAATATCCCAAGGATCTTTTTTCATACGTAGAAACTCTTCTAGGTTATAAAATCTGCAATAAACACTGACATTTTTGATTGGCATGTTTTCTTCAAAACTTCTAGGTATTTTGGGGAGTATTATTTTAAAAATCCACGTATTCTGAGGAAAAAAACCCCTTTCTATCTGAAAAAATATTTCATATTCTATTCTATTTGTATTATATTCCCAGTTTAGGACTATTAACTGTTCTGCAGTTCTCAGCATAGACTATGGTTTTTGGTTCTGTCTTTCCTTTTTTCTTTTTCCTTTCCTTTCCTTTCCTTTCCTTTCCTTTCCTTTCCTTTCCTTTCCTTTCCTTTCCTTTCCTTTCCTTTCCTTTCCTTTCCTTGGTCACATGAATTTTTTTGGTAGATTAGAGAGTGGAAATGGTCTGTGGCACCATTTGCACCTTTCAAGACATATGGCTTTGTTTTGTCACCAGACTGCTTGTCTGGGAGTCCAGACAGTTGCATCACAGAGGGAGGAGAGGAAGGAAGGAAGGAAGGAAGGGAGGAAGGAAGGAAGGAAGGAAAATAAGCACCACCAAAAAAGTAAACAAACAAACAAAACCCATCAAAAAAAACCCATCAAAAAAACACCAGAAGGTGAAACAGGAAGTAAAGGAGATGAACAGTAGAGCCATTTAGGAGAGCAGGTCTTGGGGCTAGATAATGACTTTACAGGGAGACGAGGCATGCCTTATTAATGGAGAGTGATGTTTAGATATTTATTTAAGTAGGAATCAATGGAATAAATTAATTCCCTTATCAGGGATTAATATCTGATGAGTAAGAGGAAATACTAGAAGTCAGGGAGCAAAATGAACATTTTTCCAGGACAGGCCAGGCAGCACAGAAGTAAGTCCAGGAGCTTCTGCCATTGATCATGACCAGGCGAGGAGAGGAGGCCAAACTGTTCCTCTAGCTGGGAAGGAGAAAACAGCTCCTGGCAGAGGAAGGGGTCCATTGCTAACAGTTTGGGAACTGGCCGTGGTTTTTGCAGGTGTAATAACCAGGCAGAAGTGTTTCTAGCATACCTGCAGCCAAGTAGGCACAGGTACTGTGAGTGAGCAACCCATGTCTTTTCTTCTGATCAAAATTTAGCCTGTGCTGGTAGTAACACAGGGATGGACTGCTTCGAGTGAAAGTCTGGTCACAGGACAGCTCTTTGTGGAGGCAGGTCTTCCTCAAAGCTAGCACCTCGTAGCAGTTTACCATCAAAAACAACACATAAATGACACATCAAAACTAAATCTCTTTTGAAGGTACTCCCTTGAGTTCAGGGTTAAGGATCTCATGAAGAAGGGAAGGTTGGGCCATCCTTTCTGCTGTGTTCAGTGTATGAATGCCTCATGCTATTGACAGTCTCGCTTCTTTAATTTATGTGAAAAAAGCTTGCAGGAAAATATCCCAGCATCTTGGAATATTAATGCAATGTATTCCAACATTTTTTAATATTAATATCAGAGCCCCGATACAGCTGCTAGCATGTTACATGTGCTGACTGGACAGCTTATAATGTGCATCCTCACATGCTGTTCACCTCGACATTTTGCTCATGGTTTATTATGTAATAGTGATGCTTGATTTGGGTTTTTCTGGAGGTTCACACCATACATTATAGGCTACACAACAGATCAACATAATAAATGAATTGTTCCTCACATCTATGTGCTTTGAAAACTTATTCCTGACTCTTGTATGCTTGCCACCAAGAATAGCCATGAGCATCCCCTCCTCCATATAATTAGGCAGAAAGCTAAAAATCTTACAGAGAGATGCAAAACTAGAGCATACATGATACCTTGCACTATTATATAACATGAAAAAGGTTATTAACAAGGAACCCAAATGAACTCAAAACATGATACCACAGTAAACTGACCTTTGCAAGGTGTTGCTATGAAGGCACTCCAGCTTGCACTCTGACTGCTTTTCTGCTTAAAACAGCCACAGGGTGTATGTGATTTTTACTGTTCTCTCTTTTGCTGCATTTGAGCATCTTACACTGTTTCATGAATTTATGCTAACAATCCCTCTCTGTGAAAAAATTGCTACCACCTCCTGTGACAGATACATAATTCAGGCACAAAGACAGAGAAATTCTTCAAATCCAAGTAAATATTAGAAGCTGCATATAGATGCTCAACTGGTTTTCATCAGCATGGTAAGCATCTGTCAGTGACTTGAGGCAACTACATGCTCAGGTGCTCTGGATTTGATGGGGATAGGCTCTAGATCCTATCTGTCCTGGCAGCACGGAGCAAAGCAGTGAACTGGATCTCCTGAACTCTGGCCAGTGCCCTCCAATGTGTCTGGTCTTCTTTCCCGTCTTTGTTTTTACCCTGTAACAAAGTTCTTCTTCTAGTAGTATCTACCCTGTGTCACAATTAAAACAAGTGCATTTCAGTATTCCTGCTACTCATTTGCAAATATAGTCATTGTGAAGGCTTGCTTAAAATTCTAATGTAGCTAACCCCAAAACTGCCCTAGTAGATGCCTTAGAAAAGAAGTGTACATGATCCAGCAAAAAAAATATTTTATTATAAATAGGGGAATAAGAGACTATCACCGCTGTTTAAATTGCTTCCTCTCTTTTATTAAAATAAAACCAGAAACACTGATGGAAGACAATACATCAAAAGGAACTCACTCATTGGAAAGAGAATCCTGAAAATACCAAACATGTAACATTTGGTCCCTGATCATAAAAGATATATGTATCAGCTGATCCTTTCACAAGTCAGGATATATAACATTTGATGTATACATTTGGAAAATGAAATGCACTCTAAAAACCTGTTTTTTAAAAATCTGGAAGAATATGCTGTTGACATTTGCCATAAAGCACAGTAGTAGCGACTCTAAAGCTGCACTTTGGAATGCCGTTTTCCTTGTCCCTCTGCAGGTGTGATATACTGTACCTGCAGCCTCAAGAAGTCAAGATTCCTTGGGATGTTCTTGCCTTGGAGATTTCGTCAAGTAGATCCTCTTACTGACATCTGAACCCAGGATGACCTTGGACCATGCGGCCATGCTAGAATTTCACACGACTCATCTCTGGAGGTATTATATAGTCTGAAGCCAAAATATCAGGGGAATTTGCTGTCCTATAAATGTGGACCTGTATTTTGCAATAAATACTTAGATGAGGACTAGCTTTGTTACGTAGCACAGCCCCTCTGCCTGCCAGAGGGCAGGCAGCTGCCTGGGTGCTAATGATCTCCTCTGCATTCAACCATCATATCATGCCCTGGTTATCTGACATATGAACAAGTAGGGATTAGATTAGTTACCATAAATGTCTTCTCATAATACATACTTTTAAAAGGATTTATTTAATAACAGATAACAGATGGGAAAATAGACTTGTTCACACACAGTAAAAAATAAAATAATTAATCACTAAGTGTATTACTTTTGTTAGCTTCTATTTGTTCTGGCATGTATGGCTACAGTTCAATACTGGCTCAACTTGTACTCACAGACTGTTTTCCTTATGATTATTTAAATTAATTGATGATTTTAAGCACCACTAGAGGGCACAGAATTATAACAATATTTCTTAATGGATCACAAAAAGTACATCAGGAACTGGAGTTCAGTAATGTTCATTGTTTATCGGCCCAATCCTCGGTTTAAAGCCTCAATCCTATCAAGAGTGATACATGTGTGCTGCTGTGAGCTGTGCCGTTGCCCAAAACAGCAGTTAATCAAAGCTCAAGGTTGAGTGCTTGTGGAACAGAGGCCTGGTTGAGTGGGTTGGACCATGTGCTCTCAGTTGAAGTTTGGCTTTCCAGACTTTGAGTATCAGCCTTCAAATATTTTACTCAAGTGACTAAGGCCACTAGAGTCTGAATCTAGTTTGAATCTAGAGAATGGTTCTGGAGGAGCGGCTGATGGTAAGGGGATGTAAATGAGTACAGAGGGATGAGAAAAATGAAGAGTATAAACACTTGCATATATCAAACCAGGGAAATGCAAACAAGTAGTAAATGAAGGATTAACTAACTCAATTTACAATTCAAAGAAAGAAGAGCAGATATGTGCCACTGGAAAGCTTAAATATTAATGGCATTTCTGTGGATAGTTGTATCAACTACTTAATATCTGTTTTGACATGTGTGCTGTTTCTGCCATCCCTTATCACAAGTATGAGTGGCCACTGTGGTTCATGTGTTAGAAAGTTCCTGTCTGAAGTTACCTGTAGTGGAGGAGAAAGTGTAGTGAAGACAGGAAGAAGGTTAAGCTCTTCATTTAAAGACCTCTGACTGAATGGCATTCAACACATTGTACCAATGAATTAGTACTGTTGGTGCATTAGTAAGATTTAAACCATGTTGCATTAGTAGGGGCACAAGTTAATGTTCACTGGCAAAACATGAGATGTGTCTCAGCTTCATCTTTTCCGGGAGTTGAAGATAGTGTGTTAATCAAAGCTTGAGAGCCTGGCCTCTAACTAGCCAGTACAAAGAAAAAAAACCCCGAAAAATAATTCTGAATGCTTCTATTGAATTTCGCTTAACATTAGCATCCACCTTACTGTTTTTCATTAACACTTTCAGGAATTAGTGTCACATTTTCACATCGTGCTCAGGCTGCAAAACCAGTGACATGCAGCTATTTTTCGTGAAGGGGGTGCTGAAGTGCCGGGCCGCGGCTCGTCCTGTCCAGCGGGCAGCGGGGGGCTCCCAAGCGTCCCCGGGTACCGGCGGGCGCTGCCGAGCTCCGACCCCGGGAGCGGCACGGGCGG
>WEIT01038667.1:18081-30648 GCA_013389985.1 Dryoscopus gambensis | reverse complement strand
TTAGAGTGAAGCCCGCTTTTTCATTGTGATTCTCTAACTCTCGCTGTTTATCATAACAGAACAAGTTTTGTAAGTTATTATATCACAAACTTTCAGATTGGAGTTTTAGTAAGCCTTGAACCTCAACAGATGGAGATAGATAATAAAAAATTAAATATCTTCATAGCTAGTTACATGAATTTTATGGACAGTTAGGAACTCTCCTTTATAACAGTCATTTTTACATGAGCACTTTTTGTGTGTGCGTGATTCTTTTGTTTCACAGTGGAGGCCTGCTCTAGGATTTACTGCAAAGACCAGCAGCAAGGTTCTTCTACCTCAAGACCTCTGGATTCTGAAGATGAAGAAGTTATCACTATTCATTTGCATTTTCAAGTCATCTGGAGCATCAGTAGATTGATTGTAGATTGACAAGTAGAGACTCTTGATTGATTGTGTTTATAATCAGTCTTCAAATCCTGATCTTCACATCTTGTTACCATGGAATGAGGGTTCTAAAATTCATTTCCAGCATGGATTCTGTGTTAATGGACAACATTCTCTAACACACTCCAGTGAGTTCCATGAGAAGTATCTTCACAGTATCTTGGGCAATCCACAAGCTTACACAGACAAGAAATGCTGGTGGTTGAACTCAATATAAGGTAGCTGATACCAGTGAGAGCAAGCAACTTCCTTCATACCACCACTGGCAAAAATTCAAGTGCATGACCTGGAGAAAGGAAGGAAAAGCTAGAAGACTGTTTCTCTGACAATACGAGGATGAATATAAACCTTCTACCGTCACATTTGTTCTTTAATTGAGGCAGTGTTCAACCCATTTCCACCCACGTGAAAGAGGTAGAATATCCAGACCAGCTTGCAAAGGGCAGAGTGCCTCTGATGTCTTCTCTGAACTCTGTGGAGAATTAAAAAATGTTCTGTATGTGGACTGCACTGCAGTATATTTGATTTTGGTAGATATAAGGGGAACGGGAGAGTCCGGGGAAGAAAAGTAAGCAGACTCATCTAGATGAGAGGACTAAGGCCTTGAAAATAGTGGTCATAAAGCTGTACAGCTAAAGAAAAACATTTGGAAATGGCTTGGAAAAGAGGAGATTGAGTCAGGTATAAAGCTGTGTGCTTCCCAGAAAAAGGGACAAAAAATCCTGAGTGTGTAATTTTGAAAGGAAAACAGAGTGCTCTGGAGATATGAGACATTGTGAATATACAGAACAGCCTCTTTTTAAAGGTTTGCTAGTATGAACTGCTGGTGCTCTGGCTCAGTTAACTGAAAAAGACGACTTTTTATTTTTCCTTGCATGCATAAAACAAGAAAGTAGGTGCTCGGGGGAAAACCAGTACATTCCTAGTTCTGCCTGCTGCAAGCAAAGCTTCACTGGCTAATGGGGCTTCCGAGGATGTGAAACACACCAGTGGGAAATTACACTATGACAATCATGCTGCAGGAACACAGCCAGCCCTGAAACATCTGTCTTTTCCCAAATTTTGTCGAAGCCAATTAAATTCCCTCATAACCAGCTGGTCCCAGTGTGACCACACACTGACTCAGCCAATGCATGCTGACCTTTTTGTGGTGGGGCAAGGCAGTTTTCATTTCTACCCCTCTCGCACGACTTGCATAGCTTTATCAGTCTTGCTCATGTGGACTTTCTTCGCTGAAATGCCATTGCCGCCAGTGTAACACTAAAGCTGTGCTCAAATTGTCCTCAGTCTTCCTTTATACTGTACTATGTGATCCAGATAACTTACTGTACATAGCCAAAAACACCTGGTTCTTCTTGTGTTGCAGTTATGGTTGTCATATTGCTGTCAGTGTCCCCCAGAAAATGCTAGACTGGAAGTGCTTTCCCAGCACTTAGTACCAGCAAGGCCTTGATTTTAAAATCAGTCGCTGGCATGTGAGCCCTCCTATCCATGAAAACAAGGGCTGGACTGACTGACCAATCCCAGCCGAAACACCATTTTTCACTTCAGGTGCCTTTCTGTGGTTTTTTTGTGATTTTTGCTGGTTAATGTCACTTGCCCTTTGACTTGCTGTCTTTTCAAAGACAGGTAAAAATCATTTGCAAAGGTGCTGCCTGTCATTTTATTTCCTAGCAGACAGCAAAATAATCAGTATAATGGCTCAGTTGTCTTTCTGCTCCCATGTATCAATCAGCTAAGATCACACAGTGCAGAATGTTTTATAGCACGGTAATATTCAATAAGGTCATAGTCTTACATTGATGTTTTTAACAAAAATGCAAGTGAATTATAGTCTGGCAAGGGATGAAGCTATTAAACACAAAATGTCCTCAAAGTCATCCCTAAGGATCAACAGGTTTTACACCCAACAGGTTTTCTTTACTCAGTGGTGTTTCAGTGGGAATTACAGAAGCCCAGCATGCCATACAGTACTTTTTATCTCCCATTTGAAGGACTGTGTCTGGTCAGAGCAGGGTTTGGTGATGGAGGAAGGAAAGAAAAGGAACAAGAGTAACACTGATTTGAAATTAGGAACTGAAATAGCTTTTTTCCTCCATATAGGAGAGCCTAAAATCTTTGTGTGCCCCCGAGTAATTACTATTAAAATATTTATCTGATATAAATTTATCTTCATTGCCAAATGAAAACTGTAGTAGCAGGACTTTTATTGACAGAGGGATAATAAAAATTATTATAAATGTTATTCCACACAAGCTCATCTGTGTGTGTTTTCATCTGTGGTTCGTAGTATCATCAATGATCTAAATATTTTCACTCTTTCTCTGTTTACAATAATTATTTTTTATATAGAGACAGTTCTACCTTGATAGCTTCCTACATGAAGTCATCAACTTCTTTATAATCTAACACCTCTTCCCAGAGTACAGAAATGCCCTGTAAGGATAAGGTTTTAGTTTGGTTCTGTTTCAGAGCCAAGTCTGGAGACAAAATAATCTCTCTTACTATGTCATGATCAGACTTGTTTATTGAACTCTTAGAGGTGCTGTAAGACCTCTGAAAAATCATAACCCTATATAACATTATTTGTAAATAATTGCACTTTCTCCAATGAATATATTTAACATAAATTGTAAGGAATGACTCAGGGTCCTAAGGAGCAGGCACTCTAAATATGAGCATGATGATGCATATCAAAGCATTAAAGGGAAGGCTTAAAGAGGCCCATATGGCTGCTCATGGTGTAAATTTTTTTGTTTATATTCGTGTTTATACATATAGATGCTATATCAATAGTATATACATTTTATATATACGTAGTTACATATTTGTCTATAATTACCATACCCATGACCTACTTAAGATATCCTGAGACATGGTTTAATTTTGGAAAAAATTATATGCATATATTTACAGTTGTCTAAACACTATAGATTCACTGTTACATTTTCAAACTGTTTACATCATCCAAATAATCATAAGCATTTAAAAAATTTATTTTAGCGCATTTTTGCTAGCCTAAATGCAGTAATATTTTCATGGGTCAGAAGAGAAAACACCACAGCAACAATTTAGTTGTTTGTTTCTCTGGGTTGGAAAAAGTTGACTCACTGAAGAAGACCATATCTTTGAAGCAGATTCTTTTCAGCTATGGTTTAAAGACATAAGAGCAAAAGAAGTAGTTCCTTTTTGTGTTTGTTCATTATTTATCCCTTTAATCTCAACTGAGAGTGCCTTTCTTTCTGTGTAACTGCTTGTGAATGAAGGTCCTCAGCTACTGCTGATGCTCACCAGACTTCTCGTTGTCCGGCAATATTGTTGTTTGGATTGTCTCCATGTAATATATTTCCTGTGAAAAAGAGCAGCTCTTTTCCACAGGCAGCTAATTATTCTTGAGACAGCATAAAACCACTGTTCCAGAGCTGGAGGCTTTGACCTCCACTTATAACCTTACACTGTGCTGAAGATTTTGGGAACTACAGATTCTCTTTCTTATTCAAACAGAAATTGTTTCTCTTCTATTACTGTGCCTTTTTTTCTTGTGATTCATTTTTGATCAAAGTGACACAAGCTTTCTGAGTAACAGAATAGGGAAGCAGGGAATTGTGCTGCCAGCGGAGAAAGCAGCAGGCAAGTAAACAGATCTTTCCCTCTTACATCACGGTACACAGATTTAGCCCTTAAGAAGAAAGAGCAGCTTTGGGAAAAGCAATGACAATTTTGCCATCGTGATAAAAGAGAGCTTGAGGATAAGCTTACAGAGCTGAATTGCCTGGGACAGAAACAACTGGGACTGCAGAAAACACTCTTGAACAACCAGCAAGTTCAGCCAGTTTCTTGCAGATTTTTTGCTCTTGTACAATTTTTTATTGTCAGAAAAGACAAAAATGTGACAAAAGTGTACCGTAACACTGTGTAACAACATGTCCGTGGTATCACTAGATGTCTCAGTGTGACCACA
Source organism: Dryoscopus gambensis (assembly GCA_013389985.1). Lineage (NCBI taxonomy): Eukaryota > Metazoa > Chordata > Aves > Passeriformes > Malaconotidae > Dryoscopus > Dryoscopus gambensis. The sequence continues at coordinate 26,261 of WEIT01038667.1, read as the reverse complement.
AATTTTGTCCAACATGTGAACAATATAGTCATTAAGGAGCTTTCTAACCATTTTGAATTGCTTCTGGTATCTGTAAAACTCCTGACAATAAAATGCTTTCAGGAAAGAAGTTCACTGACAATATACAACATTTCCCACATGGACACCTACCTAGCCTGCTGGGTTCTCATTCACAGCAATATTAGAAAGAACATTTTCCTCTGCTGTCCTCCAGGTGCTGTTTTCATCAAAGTTGTGGTATCACTGTTTTCTTGTATATTGTTGGCAATATTTCTTTGAATCCCTATGGTTCACTGCCAGCACTACAAACCATGTATTTCATACTTCCAGAAATGGCTGTCATCATGATGTGAAAGTTCCTAGCACAAACCATACAAAGGAGTTTTTGACTATATCCTCCACCTACACACAGCTTTGTGCTTTCCAAGTGAGGAAAATCAAACATGAGGCACTCATAAGAAATGGTGCCAATTTAAAGAGGCATTAAGCTCCATCCTGCCAAAGACAGGTTCTTTTCTCTCTTTCGGAATAGATAATAATTCTTAATTCAGAATTATTATCTTAATTCTTAATAATTCAGAACAGAGGTAAGAAAGCAGAGGGGAGCACTTCAGTTCTCTTACATCCTCACTTTGGACCTTTCTGAAAGGTGCTTCAAGAAATCCTTCAAGAGGTGCTCGAGCTAAAGGCACTCAATAGCTCTGCCAATAAGTCTGGATTTGCCAAACAAGACTAAAGAAGTGAGAAGGGAAAAGCAGCCTCAGCTCTGACCTTTTAGAATTTATTAGATGGGAGGCTTATAATTTTTCACTTTTTTAAAGCCTCTAAACTTATGTGATATATTCCAAATAATCATTTTAATTCTAAAATGAAATCTCATCTTTTGGAATTAGCAAAGATATATTCTCCTTTTTCCTGTAAATGATTGATCTCTTGTATTGCCCTACTAGTAAAATCCTATTTGTTTGTTATTATTCTTTGGCTCAAGATGAAAAGAAGTAGACTTTGCTTGTAATACCTACTTACTTCAAAATGTTTCAAGGATTTAGCAATAGACAAATTATTTATCTTCGTTCCTCCATTTTTAGTATGCTATCACTGAGGATGGAAAACCAGCCAAATCTCCAACATATTATGAAACATTTTTTTTAATTTCTAGGACTGTAGTAAATGTGTGCCAAAGTTGACAAGATACCTTACAAGTTGAGACCAGCATTATATATTTTTTTACAGTCAAAATTTTATTTGCCTTCCACAGACATCATGACCTGCTGACATAACGGCTCCAATGTGCGTAGTACTGCAGAGGTTACATAGTTCCCCCCGTGTGGTAATGCATTTTCCTTTGAATGGTTTGTTCTGTTTCCCCCTTCCAGAATGTATGGTGTGTTCCTGGGTTGCGGCCCTGCCTTTGATCCCTCCCCTCTGAGCTTTTCATTGGCTCAAGTATTGTACCTGCGGGCCCTTCGAAACTGTGATAAGGAGTGTCCAAAAGCACGAGGCACTCTTGCTGTTTTGGATTTCTTCCCGTCCCCTTTCCCTTTCCCTCTCCTTCCCCCTCCTTCCCCCTCCTTGCCGGTGCTGGGCCTGAAATAAATTCCTCCTGACTTCACCACCAAGAGCGATTCTGTGTTTCCCTTACGGCTTGCTGCTGCCTGCGAAGGCACAGCCCAGAGACACTCTGCAAGCCCCGGTGAGCTGCTGCAGCCTCTTCTTTCAGCGGACCCACAGGGAATGTTGCCCCAGACTCCTGCCTTCGCTGGCCAGCAGAGAGATAGGCAGGGGTCACGGCAACACCCCCGTGTCTCATTTCAGATTGAAATACTGGGTAATGTAATAGGCCAGGGCCTGCTGTCAGTTCAGGCGCTATGGCCGTGTGAGACAAGAGGTGTGAAAGATTTAAGCAGAACATATTTTCTTCCAAGAAAATACATGCAAACATTTAGGGAAAAGTGATGCTACAATTATTTGCATAGCTTTGGCATCTGAGCTATGGCACTGGATCACCAGGAACCCTCTCAAAGGGAATTTCTCCCACCGCATCATTAAAATTCAGCCAGCTCGTGTAACTTGTGATCTCTTGTGGTATATGATATGCACTGAAATCATGAGTTTAGAGCAGCTGAAATTAGAGTGAGCAACCCCCTAGGTTAAGAGAGGTGGAATCAGCATCTACTTTTCATCAGGAACTTAAAATCCAAAGGAAATCATCATCATCATTACAAAACAGGAATGATTTCTCTGCCTGTTCAGTCCTGCTCATCATACTTCTCATTTGCAGCAATCTCCATCTTATTTACATCATGTATATAGTTACATCATTTAGGATGATTAGAGACATGCAGTGACAACTTTGGCTAATCATTCTTCCTCAAAGATATCGCTATTTTCCCCGGAATTAAATAACACTTCTGCCCCTTTGGTTGTAGTACCAATTACTTTAGGATTGCTTTAAAAGTCTTTCAACACCACTTGTGCTGTGCCAGAATTTCTGTTGCATTCAATCCAGAAGACATGTGATCCTTGCATGATTACTGCGGGCAGGCTGTCATTTTCCAGCAATATTTTTCAGGATTCCATGACCTTTCCCCATGAAGTAAAAATAGACCAACAAATGACTACCTCCAGATCAAATAACTTTGAAGACATCTAGGCCACATTTCTGCCCAGTCTCTGTCTTATCTACAGCTATTACCAAGTACAATCTCAAATCCTTTCTCCTGTTAAAGGAGTCAGTTCTGCCAAAAATCTTTTCTAAAACTGCATGTCTAAGTTCAGTCGCTGTATACCTCCTACAGTAATACAAAGTTTGCAGCAGAAGGTAAAGTGCTAAAAATCCCAGACTTGCTAGAAACTCAATAAAAGACTGCATGGCATAACTTAAAGAAACTACAGTATCATGTATCATAATTTTTTTCCCCGTTACATCTCTCAGTCTCACTGTCTGTTCTGGTTTGCCTATCAGACTACTTCTAGTTTAGGGCTATTCTACTCAGTCTTTTTCCTCCCCAGAGACAAAAAAAATATACATAAATTATGTTATATTAAGGAGAAAGGACATGGCTTCTAGTGTAGCTACTATGAATTTCTTTGTTCTGGATGGTGATTTATTCCAATATCATAGGACAGAAAAAAAAACCCCAACCAAACAGTAATGTAATAATTTCACAGTAGGAACATTCGCAGTTAATATTAGAATGCAACTCAACTTCATTGTTTTTTATTACAGGCAACATGAGACCACCATGTCATCAGATATGTGACTTTTTTAGTGAAGTTGCACATCAAAGCTACTTAAATGCCATTTTGGGGAATGCTCTTAGTTTCAATGAGCATTTTACATGATCACTGACTCTGGAGTGAGGCAGCAATTTCCACTTGTTATAAAGTTGTGATAAATTTAATCAGGTTAATTTTCCCTGTTATTAAGAAATGAATTCATTCTAATGGAAAGAAAAAATTTCCTCCTCATTTACACTAGGAGACTGTGATGACAGCAATGCTTTGCCCAAAGAAACCTTTTCACTATTCAAATCACTAGGAATTAAACTGTTATATAATTTAACTTTTATACAGGACCCAAAAGTTTAGCTTATTTTATTATCTTAGGTGGATTACTGGCACTGTAGAAATTTGAAACAAATCAAGGTTACCTAAAGGGAACTGCTCAAGAAGCCAATGCCAAGGATTTAACTTTCACTGTGTACTTCAGAGGGACACTATTCAGAGTAGCAACATTGACTTGGATTGTCTCATAGTTGCCTTCCAGAACAAAAAATAGTCCAGCAAACAACAAATGAGACATGATCTCATCATTTCATGTAATTCCCTATTCCCAGGGGTAATGAGTCTGCAGTTATCCTGCCCCAGCACACACCAGAAAGGTTATCACTTCTTTGTATTTTCTCTCAAAAAGGGCAAACCCAGGTCTCTGTGAAAAACTCAAGGTTCTTTGGTATAAAAGAAAGAAAATTACTGAAGAATATCCATAATAGAAAGAAAACCTAAGAAGTTAGCACACCCAGTAAAATGCAGCAAGGAGCCTTCCAGAACTTTAGAGGGGAAGCTCTGAGGTCTGTGTAAGACGCTGTTAGGTCGTGCCACTGAGAAGATGCTGGAAGAGAAAGCATTCCATTTTTCATTGAGATGACATACATATGGGCAAGAGAAAAGAAAGGTTGTAAAGAGTCTTTCCTTTATGCAGTAACTGAAAGGCTGGAAAACTACCAGATAAATATATGGAAAATGTTTGAAATTGCATGATTTTACTACTATTAAATGACTGATGTGAACTTATGCATTTGTGGAGTGACTTTTATTTGTGGTTATTTTGAATATATTTGAAAAAAAAATAACTGAATACACAGCTTATGGGCAAGCTTTGTTATGGGCAAGCACATTTTTTAAAAATTTTACTCAACTGGGTAAATTTCACTAATTTAAGAGCTGAATTGGTATAATCTCCTTCATCTGTAAGAACTGGCATTTAAACATTTACTAGGTGGAATGTTATCGGTAAGCACTAGAGTTAAGTGGCTGAATATGGGACCTTGTGAGAAGGATTGTCCTACAGGGTCCATGAATGTATATGGTCCAGGATAGATCACTCCGACTGTTCTTGCAGTAGATAAAGTAATTACTAGACATCTTTTAGTCAATAAGTACAAACACTGCTACTGATTCAACGTATATTTTTTATAGATAAAAACGTTTCTCTGCACATTTCTTTCTGAAATGACATAATTACTGAGAAAAGGGAACTGAAGATACACAAGCTCTCATTCTAAACAGAACGCTTCAGATTGCATTTTATTTTCTTTTTATTTTCAGGAGTGAATGGAAGCGTTTGTTTCTTATTTGAAGTTCTTGTATGAGCTGTAGGAACACAGCTGTGGAAACACTCCTGCACTTACTAGTAGGAATTTCTAAGCTTAAAGTAGGTGATATAAAGTAAAATGCTACAAGAAGGTACTTCAAAACTGGAACAAAAAACCAGGGTAATCATGTTTGTGTCAAGTAACATGACAGGTAGTTAAGTTTATTTTGTGAAACACAGAAACCTTACCTAAGATCTATCATGTGTTCCGAGTTATGGCACAGATTTTGTCCAGTTACGGAAGGCATGTTAGGAGAGGTGCGAATATGTGCTACAGCATCCAAAATTCACTCACAGTGGGCTGCAGAAGGCATGGTTATGTGTAGGGCATGACCTGATAGCCAAAACCTCTGCTGAAGTGCTGCAGTCTTTCCCCAAGTCTCGCACAGGACTAAAAGTGCTAATGGAGAATGTGAACTGGTCTGCTCCAGCACAGTCTAGAGCAACTCATAAGTATTGTGCTAGGGAAAGGTTCTTCCAAACACAGCTTTGGGCCCACTCACTTCTTAGAATTTTGCAACAAAAATAAGAATGGCACGTGGCGTTGTAAGAGTAGCAAAACAAATTCCTAAGTACAATGACATAAAGGTTCAAGCTATTTTCTTCAGAAACAAAGGAAGAAAAATGGAGTTTTACTATTCTAAGTTTTGTTTTTAGCTATGTGAGGGCTTAGGCAATAGCTGATGTCACTTGTGGTAAGCATAATGCTTCCATTTTTTCATAAACTTCCTTCAAATGAAAGCAAACATTATGAACAGATTGCACATATAAAGAGTTCTAGAACAAAAGTGCATAAGAGTAGAAAGCTAAAATGTAGTTAGTTAATAAACCTTTATTTGGTTGATTTCATTTAATAGCAAAATGCATGACCTATTTCATCCCTGAAGGGTGGTAGATATTTTTCTTTCAACTAGATAAAGTATTCAGCTAATGTATGTGTCATCATTAAGTTCTTATTCTTGCAGTCAAGATAATAGTTGTCCTTCATGGATAAGATACATTTTCTAGTATTTGGTCAATAGAAAAAGTACTGAAAAATTCTCATAGTTCTGTGTGAAATGACAAAATATTGGCAGTCAGTTTCAATTGCAACTTACAGCAGAAAAAATCTATCACTAGTGCAATGCTCAAAATTGAAAAATTTTCAAAAAGATTTTGGCAGCCTCTATAATTATGAAATGTAAATCCTTGCTTCTGTAGATATAGTCTGATCCTTTTGTGCTATCACATAAAAACACTCAGAATATAATGGCTGCTGAAGATATTAATAGTTATTTAATGTCATAGAATCAAATACTGATAAAGATAAAGAAGTTACCAAACTTGTTACTAGCATGTCACTATTGACATCTATCCCTAATGAGCAGTGATGACATGGAGAATCTGCTGCTTCATGTTAGTAACAAATTTGCAACAGAAAGATACGTTTTTTATGTACTTTGCAACACATTTGATTCTTATACACAATCAGATTTTAAAAGTTAAAACAGATGTTATATCTATGCTTGACATTTAATTATTTCTAGGTATCTAATAACATCCGTGGAGGAAGGAAGGAAGGAAAGTTAGAGACTTCGTTTTTCAGGAATAAAGCTTTTGGAAAAACTTTATACTTAAAAAAGATAAATACCTCAAAGAAAAAAATTTTTAGGGGTAGAAAACAGTGTATTCCGATTTCTGCCCAATAATATCTACATGAATCTGGGCATCAATAAAAATTGTTTTTCTCTGGAGATTTAGATGCTGTGCCTCTGAGGCAAGCTGGGATCCTAAAACAGGGGTATTAAATCTGATTTACCATTCAGAATNGTCCTTTATCAGTTTGTAATTATTACTGTCATTATCAATATGAAATGCTGTATTAGGAAAAAGTGCTTTGGGGATTTAGTATGACTGTTGAAAAAAACAAAGCTCACTCTGAAGCTAAGCTGAAAAGACACTGTCTGCTTTGGCTTTATGCTGTTTCTTTGTAGGTGTATTGGATGAAGACAGCTGCTTACAGCAGGTTAATAGCCCCCCTGAGGTGGCTATCAGGAGATCTGAAGGACAGAGGTGACACCAGTTGAGGATTTAGGAGAGAAGGGTGGGGAAAACTACCTCTATTAAGCAGGGCAGATAAACAGTTTGACGGAGAGAGGATGCAATGAGTGATCTGGGATGAAATTCTAAAACCAAGTTATGTTAGAGCAAGGTGTTGTGGACCCTAATTCATAGTACAGCAAAGACAGACCAGGAGAGGACAATAGGATTTGTGAGTAGGCCCTGAGGCTGTAAATCATACTGTAAGTAGATATACCAAGTTGGCTGAGGGTAAGCATAAAATGTGGCATGACAAATTCAGCATTATTGAACGTTAGATGCTCTGCAAGAAATATAGGCTGCAATAGGAAAGACTTATTGCCATCATAGAACTGATAAAGGAGTGGAGAATAAACGCGGAAAAATATTCCAGGGTTTTTCAAACCATATTGCTCATGAAGAATGTCTTAGAAGATGGGATTTGGTGGCTATAAAGAGAGGAGAGGGTTTAATTGTTAACTTTTCTTTGATACAGGATGTGTACATTTAGTTAAGAACATGAGAATGGACTGGAAAATTTAGGCTCATTATGTTCCAAACTGGTGGAAGAACACGAGATGCGGAAAAAGGCAGCACAGCACCACCTGTCTCAGAGCACTGTGTGCCCTGTTGGGGATATCACATGGGTACAACATCAAATAGCAAGGAGCCCTGCTGGGAAACTGTGCATCACACAGAAAATGCATTAAGGGATCTCTCTAAAACACTGAAGAAAAACATTAGAGACTAAAATTTCTGATAGGTTTGTCTGCTAACCCTGCCTTGGTTACTTTGCCTTTTCCTGCGAGAGAGCCTAAATGATGGAGGGAATAATAATGATAAGAATATTCTACTTAAGTTTAAAAGTACGATTCTGATGCGTGATAGTGTTCTAGTAAATTTTACTCCATGATTATGTTGGAAAGGAAAACTTATCAGCATCAGCTATTACTATCAAACTGTAATGAGGCAGAATGATTTTCTTATAATGTTAAAAGCAATTGTTGCAATATCTCAAATATAAGAGTAATGATGATGACTCTTTATTATTTTTCTGCTTATACTTAACAGAAAAAATGACAAGTTTTTACTGAGCCCTTTAATTTTGCAGATTCTTATGTTCTGTCTGTCTGGTTAGATCCCTGAGTCAGTATAGAGCATTCATTGCCTGTGCAGCTCTATTGAGGCATAAGGATTAAGTATCTCATCCCACAGGTTTGGAGGATTTCTGCTGGAGTGAAAGATC
>WEIT01038667.1:0-17253 GCA_013389985.1 Dryoscopus gambensis | reverse complement strand
CAATGTCCTTTGCTATCATCTCTAAATTATTTAAAGTAAGCTAAGCAATCTTAGTGCTTCTCCTTACTAAATTATTTAGGGCATAAATGTTTCCTGTTGGATGCTTTTGTGGTCAAATCATGTATCTCAAGCTAAAAGAATAAAATTCATTTTAATATAATTATACAATGGCAACAGCTAGGAAAAGTACCTGAAGTGTCTTCCATTATGTATTCACTCATGAAAATTTTGAAACTCATCTCAGTAGAATTCATTCCTTATTTTCACTAATAAAGCCCCAAAATACTTAAGAACTTCTTGCTACTTTTTTCACAGGATGATAGTCAAAAAGTAGCAAGTTTTCTTACAATGCATGTTTACTTGCACGTGAATTAACTTTTCTTATTTCAAGATCTATCAGATTCTTTTCATTCATTGTTATGTGTTCACAGGTATAGGAGAAATGAATCACAGAGTGAGTGAACAGTTTGGAGGGCTTCTAGACACCACATTCTTACTTTTAAAGAGGAATTTATACTGTACACAATAAAGCATTAATTACGTAATTCTGTATTATACAGCACTTCACTTGTAAAGGGAAGATAGGCTAGACCCAGTTGACCAGGAATTTAACTCTGTAGGATGGTTCTCATTGCTTTGACAGGACCATGGTTGAGGTCAGAAAAGTTCCGATTTAAGTATGGAGGTCAGTAAGGTCTATGCCTGATGTAGGTTTTAGCTTTAAATAAAAGGCCAAACTTGTTTTTGCAGTACTGGCTGCATAAACTCTTACAATTCCAAATTAATATCAAATATTTAATTATAGTAGGCTGTTGACACATAAGACAGTCTATCTGTTTTAGGTATCTTTAGAACAAATACACCAAGAAAATAAAGAGTTTGAATGGAAATCAGCTCCCAGATGTACTATTTCTTATTGAAATGCCCACATTTTTTTCCCACAGAAAATTATTGCCCATTGATGTGTTAAAAGAGCAAACTACTCCCCAACAGAACAACCCCAAATATGTTTATTAAATAGTGCAATATTAAATAAAATTCATAATCCCTAATCTTTTAGTGCAAGTGAGAAGCACATTACTCTTAAATAACCCATTACAAAGAAAAAAAATATGAAGATGAATACCCTGCTTTTTGTGGTCCTCACTATTAAGAGTAAGAAATTTCCTTACCCTTTGCTCCCATGACAGCAAAATTCTCTACAGAGTTAAACAGCAGTCTTATGCTCAGATATGTAGTCCACTGGAATGGGTGCTGCAAGCTACCGGACTGAGAACTCCAAACTATTCTCTTTCTTAAGCTCAAAAAGAATTTTGTAAAGCAAACATCCAAAGGATTACCTTACTCTCTGATAATCGCTCTCATATATGTCGATATGCTGAGCTGTCAGGCAGAGAACATTTACTTGGATCCTTACTTCAGCCTTGTCATGAGGGCCAGAAACAGAAGAATCAGAGCTTGATGCATTTAGAAATTGAAAATTTCCCATACAAAGATGCAGTCGGATGAGTCTTATTTGTTATACCAGAGGCGATGGCTGCTAACTCCTTGGAATTAAAGAGGCACTACTGGTGTAAATCAGAACAGAGCTGCATATCATTTTATTTCAGACTGACTTAAAAGCTATATTGCTAGCTGCCTGTTACATCTCTCATAATAGAAACAATCATATCCCTCAACTGGCTCCTGGGCTTGCCTTAGTGATGTTGTCATTCTGCCACACTTAGTGTTTCTAGGATGGCTGGGGAGAGCTGAGAACCCAGACACAAAACCCTAGCAAAGATTGTAAACAGTACAGTAAAAATTACCCCTTTAAAAAAATAAAAAAAATAAAAAAGGTTTTAGTTCTCATACAGGCTGTTACAAGAAAAATATAGGTGGAGAGAAAAAGCTAGGAATTCAGCTGATGAGGGAGGAGAAAAGATATTTTTCTAGTACACTGACAAATATGCCGTGCCTAAAGAATGCTGTGTTTGTCAATATTAGGTGTCCTGTGTCTCCCATAAAAGTCCTTGGGGAAAGAAAAAGATTCTGCAAAACCTGGCCTTTTGCTTTCACCATTCTCCTTTTAAAAAGAAAACTAAGGACGTTTTGCCTTATCTTTGCTCATTGGCATTAAGTGTGTCTGAAGGGTTAGAGCCTTGGCTAGGACAGTGTCTCTAGGTTTCTTTCACAGCCTCTGGAGATACATCAGAAAAGAAACAGGATTTAGGACATTTGTCTCACTCTGAAAAGAAGTCATTTTCTGATTGCCTGAATGGCAAGAGAACCAGCTTCAAACCCTTCTTCCAGGTCAATGAAGAAATTTCGTTTTCAGTGAAACTGAAAATGTTTAACATACTTTGACAAGTCGTAGTAATTTGGTCATATGGTGCTTCAGTGGGTGAATGGTGATATGGATCATCTCCTTGAGCAATATGTCTTCTCAGGGGTGCAGACTGTGCAATTACAGTATCACAAATGCACTGGCATTTTCTTCACTAGTAATTTCCCTCAAGGATGAATTTCATTATGCCATCTTGAGTTCAGTGTTCACTACTGTGAATGATGTCACTCTCTAGATCCATAGCAAGCTAGAAACTAAAAAAGTTTGTTTTAATGCATCAGAAATGATGACATTCTAATCATTAATATTCTGCTTTATGCTGCCTTTCATTCTGTATCATACCAGTACAGACTAAGATAAGGCACATGACTATTAAATAAAAGAAGGGTAATGTATTTTCTTTCTTTTCTTCTTACCCATGTAGGAAAAAAGCAAGCACATCTGCAATTCAGAGTTTTATAGTTGGGGTGCTGCTAAGCATTATGGGTGGCCTATGCATAAAATTTAATCTCTCTCATGTTATGCCGAAGATCCAGATGCTTCCTCTGAGCCTTAAAGTAGAAGTTGTAGGAGCAGTAGGATCATACAAGCACCTTCAAGCCTGCACATTCAATATGTAATAGAATATGCGTAAGTCCCTTGGATTCAGAGGTTTAAAAAGATCAACTTGTCCAACTCTTCAGCATCAGCTACCACCTTTAGACATAGCAAGTGGAAGGGAGGTGGAGGAAAGATGGTTGTCTGATGATTTGGGTGAGGAAAATAAGGCATCAGAAAAACAAATGTTTTCAGACAGGGCTTTTTTTGCAAGCCATGTTTTGTGCAGCTGTAGCTATCCTGGTTTATAGCACAGCTGTGCTGTGCCCAAAACACTGAAAGAATACCTGAGTTTTTCATCACAGAGATATTAAGGAAGGTTATATGGGAAAGAGGGAAGGGAAATGGGATACCCAACCAGAGTAAGCAACATCTAGTAAAGCCAGCTGCACTTATCTAAATCCCAGTCAGCACAGCTTTACAAAGAATAAGGCAACAAGCATAAAGTGAGATGGCTTAACACTTGCTAATGCAGTTTGGGCAGGGTGAAATGACTACCAGGAAAGCCTTTTCTAGCCAACACCAATTTCAGCAAGGTGCTTTCTACTACCTTTCTACTTCTTGTGCCAGTACAGACTGACAGCAGGAACATGATGCAGATGTGCAATGTCAAAATGAGCAGTTGGTGATGGCTCACTAAAGTTACCCTTTTAAAAAGTATTCTTTGTAAGTGCATGAATGATAATGCACTTCCAAACTGCAATACATTCAGTATGGAGAGGCTACAGTCCACTGAGACTAATCACTTACTAATTCTCTTGTGTTTGTGTTGGGGAAACCCGCCAAAAATGGCAAAGATATATACACTGCTGGAGTTGTCTGGGCATGGACCTGGGCCTCTCTGGAGAACAGATGCCCTGAAACACTCATGTCCGGCTGGTTATAAAACCACAACAATTACTAAGCTGAAAAAGCTGAAATCTCATCCTCAGTTACTTTATATGCGATTTATAAAGCTGTCAGGTGTTCTCACTGAATCATAAGATCTACTGTGATATATAGAATCATAAAGCTCTGAGATACTACCATGGTTATGAACATCTACTATGTTAAATGTTTACGTAACTTTGTCTAACAACATTAATTTTGTAACAAACAGAAAGCAGTACTACAAGACAAAACTGATTCATGGGACTTTCAAGAAATGCTTCTGTTCTTCTGTTGCCACACAGAATTCAGGACAGAATTCAGCCCTGGTGACTTTTCAGGGAAGTGCTATGTGGAATAGTCTTAGGCTGGACCACATCACAAAATCTTTGTTCTTTTGATTTTGAAAGTAGCACTACTCAATAATCTGAAGTTTAAGCTTCATTTTGCTGTAATTTTGAGTGCATTGCTCAAAACCACATATGATTGTGATGATCCCATAGAGAAAAGGGAGGAATTCACGTAATGTGATAAGTTTTCCAGACTACAAATCTCTCTATAAGGAAACTAGAAAGATGTATCTTAGAGTTCATTATATGATCAACAATCAAAGATTAAAAAGCTCAAATGCTCAAACCAGAAGTATACAACAAATGGATTTTTATTGACTGTTTTGGATAAGTGGATTAATTTAAAAAAAAAAAAATCATATTACAAACTGGTGCAGTACCATAAAACTAGTTTTAACAAGTGAGATGCCATTTTTAGCCTGCACAGCTCCTGCAGCGCTGTAGCCCATTCTCATTGCAGGCAGTGCACTTGAGGGCTTTGAACGAGTCCGTAAAGCAGTTCCGGAACACAGACATCTTGCTCCCATGGCACGCTGAGCACGGCAGGAAACCAAAGCCCCCACAGGAGGGGCACTCTTGAGGAAGCTGGACTCTCTGCTCAAAGAATGTAAGAGAGACAAAAATGTTACCTCATCAACCACCGTAAGGTCTAGGACAATGAGGACTCCAGGACAGCTGAAAATACACATTCTGGTTCCCATTTTGGGAAAGATCCACCACCCCATCCCATGGCAAGACCGGTAAGTCTGCCTTTTACTTTGGTCAGATCCACATGCAGTGTCGGAAAGGCTCACTGCGGGTTCATTGGTGACCTTATACCTCAGTAACCTGCATGTATACTTGCCAAAATAGCAAGCTAAAGGGTAGCTTACATGTATGACTTGGATGTTGTTTAGGTCTAGATTAAATCTAGGAGGTATTGCGATGATTGAATCCAAACTCCAGGCAGTTTATGCTGATGTTGTGTTTTCTATGCTGTATGTTATTATGACTTTGAGCACTTATATGCTCATGCTGATCACATTATACCTATTACAGTTAAAGCTGATGATATCAAAAAGCAATTCATAGCTTCTGACAAATAGCACTCAAGGAAATAAGTGGTGTATTCAAGTTTATGGGTGTAGAATGCTGGAGCTTTAAGTGTAAAGAAGAAAGATCATCAGTGCTCAACATTTTTACCAGAGAAAATTGCTTCAAGCAAGTCTTGAGGCCCCTCAATTGTCCCAATTCCCAAGTAAAACAATGAATTTACACTACTTTTTATTGGATTGAAGACAGTGGAGAACAGAAGAAGAGATTTCAAAGACACTATTAAGTTTCACTTGCTGAAAATGTGGCTAGTTTATTTAATGATTGCCTCAAAGTTCAAATCAGAGAAAGGAAAGGTATTCCGCTTTAGGTACTTACCACCAACATGTTTTAGCATTGCACTGTTGAGTAAAGACTTTACAGGTTTATTCACAAAAAAGAACAAAAATACATCCAATTCCTGCTAGTTTTAGTCTGAGGAATTATGTACCACTAAAAATTAGTGACAAATTATTACCAGAGTATAGTAAAATACCCAGAGAAGATGTAGCACCTGGAGCACCATCAAGAAAAATGAAACTATTTCTGCAAACATATTAGTAATAGCATTCATCTGTTGAAAACTCAGATGGACATGCAAAAAAAGGCATTTTTTTCTTTTTTGTTCTGTAGCTCATAAACTTGCTGTTCTTCTTCACGAGGCAAACCGATCCTATTACTATTAGCGCACCCAGAGACAATCTTTGGGAATATTTAATGTAAAATTAACATTCTTTTTATCTCAAGTGTGCTCCTATCTTTCATAATTTTTGATGATTTTTTACTTCATTGAACATTATTGAAAATAATCTCAAAATTTTGAGAATAATATTTTTATTCTTTAAATTCATTATTGCTTGTTAGGCTTGTAAATATACAGATACCTTTAGATGTAGTTAAGACAACTAAGAAAAGTTAAGAAAACAAAGCAAAATTGCTTTAGCTCAGTTTCTTGAACAAGGGCCATTTCCTCCTTGAACAGATGGTAGTTTGTGGAACCACTTTCTGCATCTCCAGTAATGAAGAAACCTGACTGCCCCTAGCAAATGTAGCAAACCCACTTTTGAGGAAAAAAAAAAAAGAAAGAAAGAAAAAGAGAGAGAAAGAAAAAAGCAAACCAACCAAACACACAAAAAAAAAAAAAATCAAAAGGCAGTGAAGCATTGATTGTACTCAGTGAGCAGCTACCAGTTTCCTGTAGTATGACATTTTTTGTCTAATATATGTACATTTTTGTCCAAAGATTAGGAAACAAATTAGTCTAGGTAATAACAAAATAGGGCCCTCTCCCCAAAATAGGGTGCAAAGAAGAGTAAAACAAAAAAAGCATTTGGGATCATCAGTTTGTAGCAGAAGAAAAGGAAATGGTAAAGAAGAAAATCTACTAGATTACAAGTAGTAAATGTATATTCTCTATATTTATTTGCAGAAATACAATTACCTCAATTTTGGCTAAGAGATCCTGCAGTTCCCCAGATTCATTCATTAGTAAAATTTTCTCAGCACCCTATTAGGAAAAAGAAGATGAAAAATGTCAGCCATTTTACCATGAAAAAAACAAAGATTATTAGAAGATTTGGTCTTGAAATTTTAAAGAGGCTGAGGACAAATTTGACTCACATTAATTATATTGCAATTAGGTCAACCTTAGTAAAGCTAGAAGGAGAGGAGGATCTAATCACAGGTCTGATGGTAATGCCTGAAGTTTGTCACCAGATAACATACCACATTGCCTTTTCTGTAGGAGGTGACACAGCTTGGAAATTCTGATTGTGTTCCCTGTATTTTACACGGTATGTTTCCTGACAGAATAAGAAATATTTCTAGTTGTTATGTAAAAAAAATTACAATTATATAAATATACAACACATCAGAGAATGTAGCAAAATGAGGAGATTGTATTTCAAATATTCTGACAGCTGAGCATTGAATTAAGACATAATGTGCCTAATGTATAATACAAGGAGAAAAAGAATATTGAAAATACTCTAACAACATTAAAGTCAGACACAACAATAAGTAATAATAACTTAGTCTGACTACATTAGGTCTCTTAGGGTTTCTGTGTCCTGAACCAAGACTCTACTGAAGTGCTGGGGATTTTCTTCCTCCTGAAAGTAAATGCTAAGGGAACTGTAGGCAAAATTAAAGTCAGGGAGAGTAGGGAACTTTTTGTTTCCTCCCCTTCTAATTAGAGGGCCACATTTGAATGTCTCTACTTTACTTATGTAACCAAATTCATTAAATACTAAATATTGTGAAACATTTGCAGACACTTTTAATCAAAAACCAACAGAAGGTGAGGAAACTGAGGCACAGATACACAGGCCTTACTTGCTGCCAGGGGCAATTGGCCACATCTTCACCACGTAGTGTGTTCATGCCATTGTGCTGCCCCTGTTTGCTGGTCCCTGCATATCCAGATTGCTAAATCTTGTCTTTGAGTTTGCTTGCAGCATTAACTAGAAGGTTTGGTGGGACACTGGCACAGGGCTGAGGTGCAGTGGGATGCTGGCACATGTCTCAGATGTGCCAATAGTTTGACCTGCCTGTAATTAGCCCCAGCACCTCTCCTGGTTTCTGAGAGGTGCAGGAAAAGCTGCTGGTAAGCACAGGGAACACGTGTGCCTCTAATATTCCTCTGAGTGTCAAAGCATTCACAGCACCTTGCTGGGGACTACAGAGGCTACAATTGTGGAGCCCAAAAGCCAACTAAAGGCAACCAACCTTTCAAAGATCTTTGTATGACACCCTACTGAGGTTATTTTCCCTGTAGAAAGTCTTTTTTCTCTGGCTTTATACAAAAGAGAAGCCCTTTTGACTCTGTGTTTGATGATTTTCATTTTAGTTAAAAAGGAAAACGGTAATATTTTAGAGGATGTGGAAAGCCACTTATTCAGTGGACACTACTTTTAGAGTGTTATACTTTCAAAGAGATACTTAAAAAAGAATTATCACACAAGGTAATTAGTTGTAGTTAATTAATCACAGAAGATGACAGGGGACTGATGAGCTAGCCTTATTGTGCTGACTCTTCTATTGAAATCCATTATAGATCATGGGCACAGAGTGCACCAGCTCCAACATATGCATTAGGCGGTCTGCATCCCCAGTAGAGCAGCTTTTAGCAGTGTGTTGGCCCCTTTCACACTTGTCTTCTCATCTTTCTCTGCTTTCCCACAGAGCAGGCAATGGGAGTCATTGGTACAGCAGTGCGGACTGGCCAAGGCAGCCCATGGAGTATTGGCTTGGGGCCTAAATACCCTGCAGCGGCTTAAGACAAAACTTGTGCTGCTCATCTGAAGCAGAGACATTAAGGATTTGCAGCTTTATTGATGATGGAATTGCAGCACTCCGAATTCCTTAATCTAAACAAGCCTCAATTTGCCCCCTTCAGGAAAGGATCTCTTCTCTGTTGCCACAGGCAAAAGTATTCCTGTGAGTTCTGCCCCACGTTACAGTGATGTTGTGTGATAATGCTAGCTGGCTTTTACAGCACAGTAGTTAAAAGTTTGACAGGTTTCCCATTATAGATTAATATTTTAAATTATTTATATTTCTGATGACAATCAGTCAGTCAGCTGTGTTCCTTTCAAGGTAGAAAGCTGTGATTTTTACAATAAAACCCAAACATCAGAATGGCTATCAGTGTTTTTAAGTGTTCCAGTCTTGTCTTCTCTGATTAGTGGCTGCCTCAAGTGAAATATAAATATAATCTTAACCTTAAGCGTAGCTTAACCTTCCCTCTGGATCTTTAAGTCTTAACACACAGTCTATAATTAATAGAGTAATTAAAGCAGCTGTTAAGTCCAATAGCTGCTTTCTGACCAGAAAGTGATGCCTTTCTTTTTCTAGATTGTGCTCCTCCCACAATTTCTCACAAACGTATGTGAAGCATTAAATAGTAGGTCCTTCCAGAGAGTAACGTAAGGAGCATGACAGACAGTGGGCATAATGCTTAGAGAATCAGCAAGGAGAAGTGAGTTTTCAGTTTTGTTACCCAGTTAAATTTCAAAGCAGAAGCCTGGGAATCTTTTATCTACTAACTTTGCTGAATCTCTACCATGTTGGAGGAATCCAGGGGTCGTAGTCAGATATTTGCTCTTCTTTTGGCAAGGAAATGCCAGAGACTTGGCTAAATCATTCAATAATTTTTTAAAATAATTTTAATTAATAAAATTATTTTTCCAATTATACCTTGAGAACATTCAGAAATTAACATCATATTTCGCATATTAAAATCCCATATATAATTCCCTTTAACTGTAGAACTGGGACAAGGTCCACTAAGTTTTCTACTGCCCCAGCTCTGTCCTGTCAATAAACCTGTCTGTTGCTACCTATCTTGGATATAAACCATTACCACTTCCACGATGTAATTCCTCATCAAGAAATAAACATAGATACATGGCTCTGCACTTGGCTTTACTAGAATACCTGCTGGTTTGGGAGTCAGCCTCTCTTCCACATCATTCCTTGTATACTGAGAAAAATTAGCAAGGCACTGCAACATCCCTCTTGTGGACACATTTGCGGCGCAGATAAATTGCATGCCGTATTTCCTATTTTGCTAAGCACATAAGCAAGGTCTCTTGTTAAGGCAGCAAAAATGCGCTCAGACCCTTCACCACCACTGGCCCTGCCATGTTCTTCACTGTGATGTACTGAGTCGTCGGGCTGTGTGTGCCCCTGTCTTTGCCCACAGCTCACACTCCCTTCAGCGTGTGACACCACACCTCTCGCAGCCAGGGCCCCCTTGGCAGCAGATACACAGGGGGTACAAATTAGTGCCTGGAAATCTGCCCACAAACTGAGAAAATTAACACTGCAGTATAGTACCAGCACCAAAATTCCGGATTGGACATGCAAAGTATGGGAAAGGTCGATGTGTAAAAAGCAACTGAACCCTGCATTTCCTGACAGGTTAAACTGCAAAATGGAGAAAACAAGTGGGAAAATGTGAGATGACTGAATGCAATAATTACATAATATTTTTACTCTCACAGAGTAAAACATCCTCCCATCAAGTGAATACAAGAAGAATGTATTTAACAAAACACAGAGGCTATAGAGAGCTACTAAATATATATGGCCACTGGAAATCAGCTAAAAGGAAACTATTAATTCCTGTTTCACAAAAAAATATTTTGCACATGTATTTTCCAAAAGTCAGGTACAAAAACAGTCTCATCATTATTTGGAAATGATCATAACTAATGTGTCAAATAAAATAATTTTACTGTAAATCTCGTGCTGTTTTGGATTCATTATAGCTGGGAAAAATAAACAGGAAACATTTGCTTCAGAAAAAACAGCCATAAATTCACATATCTGAAAAAAGATCAGGTAGGTTTGCATGGCAAGTGAATGCTGGAATTCAATCATGTATTTCAAGTAGAATAACAAAATACATGTATTTTTAAAATGTTATGCTGTGAGTTAACATATTTACAAAGAATGACTTAATTTGCCTGTTTTATTTTCATCCCTTTTCCAGGAGAGTGGGTCTTTGCATAACATAAACCTTCAACAATTCTGTATGCCTTTATAAGAGTAAAAGAATGCTCCATTATTTTGTTCTGTGTGGCTTTCTGTTTTCTGGAAGTAATTTTTTATTCTGCTTTGGTATCCCAGCAGATGGCATAATTCCATTTCAGATGGAGACAATCTCAGGTGAAAAGAAGGGATTAGATCACCGGTAAAGAGCATGCAGCTGAAAGAAACAACAGTTTCCTGACAGACTGATATTTAGACAGTGTGTATCAAGAAATACAGTGATTCAATCCTGAAAAAAATGAGAACATTAAAAGCCCTGCTGTACTACAGCATGCAGGACTTTGCTTGACAGAGGCTAAATATGATTTTTTTTATTGCTTCTGCCCAAGTCATGGATTTGTTTCATTGTCCCTGTGCAGGCAATGATAAATTCCACAGCACTGTGAATATTTATCCCCACAGCCTGAGGTGCTCAAACAACTTTGTCCATGCTTTTGAACAGCTTGGATACCATATACTCTATCAGATGCACATGTGCTGGGTTTTGGTGCTTTTGTTACTTTTCTCTCATTAAGAATAATCTTTTGCTTTTCAAAACTGTTCATATTTTAATTCAGGGTTGGGTTTTTTTCTCCTTCTGACTCATTGGAAGCTGCATAGCTCAATATAGATTCTCCTTTTTATTGCCGCATGCAATCACCTTCAGGGAGGGATTTTTAGGAAATAAATATTCAATTTTTTTAAAAAAAAAGAGGAAAAAAGAGGAAAATATTGCAGGATTTTTTAACTGTCACACTAGGCTTTGGGATTTCTGTGTTTCATTTGCATATGAGAAATTAATTATTATGAAAGGCATTATAGAAATAGCCACTGTTACCAACAAGACCAAATTCTGTAATTAGTTCTCAATTGCATTTTAATGAAACACAAGGCTAGCACAGGTTCCAGTCATCATACTGCCTTTGGGATCACAATGCACTGTCTTCTTAAGGTGAATTGGCAGAGCTGGGGGGTGAATCCTTCATTGCCAGACCTTCTCAACCTGCCTAGTGCCCCTCTCCTTATTTCTCTAAATGAATGGATTTCAAATTCTCTTGTGAAGCCATATTGACAGAGAAATAATTGCCATAAAATAATGGGGCTTACCACATTTACCAAACAGAATGAGTGCACACAGGTCCCTTGCCAGGGCAGGTGACAGGCTCATCCTGGGGCTCTCCTTTCCCACTTCCCTGACAGCCACAGGTGCTCTGTTGGCAGCCACAGAGCTGTCCAGGTTAGCCCTGCTCACACTGTGCATGGCTTTCTCATCATGGTCCATCTCAGCTAAAGCACACCAGAGCGGTGCTGCAGCAAGCAGCCATGCCTCCCATGGCGATAATTGCTGCAGAGCAGCGGAGGGCACAAACCTCCTGTGGGAGCAGGAGTCAGGCACACGCTGCCACGTGCTCTCTGTGAGCAGAGGAGCTGTCTCGTGCACTGTTCCCTGCCTGAAAAGCTGCTTTTCCACAAATAATGTCACTCTTACATGGAATAACTTTAATTCTCTCATGAAACTAAAGTTTGTTTCAGTTAACTACAGTGTGCCTCATCAGTTTAAGAAAAAAAACAAAAGAGAGAATGGAAAAGAAGCAAGAAAACACACCCCATATCTGGTGGGTTTCCTGTTTTTTAGCAGCCCACTGCTTTTAGTTTTCTTGTGCTAAACAATGTAAGTGCAGTTGCCTTCCTGCAATAAATGTCTGTAGATCAGAACACTAAATTATTTAATTTTTCTTTACTTATAGAAGGTATATTTTTCTCTTCCATAGAAAGCTATCTTCCTAATTCACTGCTTTTCTATACCTCTCCAAAGAATCTCATACAGTACTTTGAGAGTTTTAATGAGATTTTATTGGTTTTTACACTGTCACTCTATTAGAAAGCAAGTTTCTCACAATCTTTTAAAAAAAACAACAACAAAAAAAACCAACTGGCAGGGACTTAATGAGACCTCCATCATGCCAAAATGACCATATCCAGGCATTTCCTACAGTTAAGCAAATAATTTATTTAATCAGTTTCAGTATCTTATCTGAATTCTTTCAACAAATTGATCATATGGGGACTGAGATTTTCTTGGAGTCAATCATAACTCACCACTTACGCTTTTAACATGATAATTAGATGAGCAAATCTTAGTCTGAATCTTGTTGAATTTTAAGCTGTTGTTGAATTTAGCGCTTCTACTCCTAGCTGTCTGGAGAAATCTCCAAATGAGAGTTTTGATAAAAGCACATTCTACTATGAAGTAAAAATCACTGTCTGTTAATATACTGCACACAGGTGATTTTACAGCGGCCATAGTGATCTGGCAAGGCCTATGACAGCAAATGCATTTGTTTTAGTGCTCAGGGAAGCCTAACTCATGTAGAACACATGGAAAGCTAGGAAGGCATGGGGGAAAAGAGAGAAGAAAGTGTTCATACAGGCCCAATATTTATTATCCTGGATTGTTGGTTACACTGCATTTTGTTACTTTAATGTTTTGTGAAAATCAAAGCTTTAAGTGATGCAAACACAATAATAACCTCACTGTGTTTAAATATAGTTTCCCTTCACAAATCACAGTCTCACAGTTGGTGCTAATTGCTAGCTTTTTACCACTCGAGACAAATACCTTCTCTGAGCTTCCAACCTGTTTTCTTTATGCCACTTTCCAGATTTCTTTTGATTTTTTTTTTCTGTCTATGAGAAAAACATTTGAAAAGTACAGGTTCAATGAAAAGCTGATTTCAAATATCAATAGGCTTCTAGAATACTAGCGTAAAAATGGGGATTACTGTTTTCTATTTGGAGTTTTTTGTCTTACAATAAGGCAGAGTTGGGCTGGTTTTCTCTCTCTTCTATAGCTAGGCTTTTTTAAAAGTATTAACCAATTTTGTATCTAAAATATGTTCAGTTGATTACAGGTCCTGATACAGACTAGATCATCCAAAATTCAGTGTATATTTAAAGTCTGACACCCTAAGTTGTTAGTCTTGTTTTCAACGCAGATATTGCTATATGACAGGTTTATGCTATGTGCGTTCTTCCTGGGTCAATCATACATGCAGGTTCTCATGAGGAAAAAAAAATCTGGTTCCCTAGATTTTCATGAAAATAGATAGGATAAGATATTTTTAAAGAAACAGATGATATCTTAGATGTATTACTGCCTCTTACTGCCCTCCTGATAGCTTGTCCCTGGTTATCTTTTGCATCTTCAGATCAAACTTATCAGTGAGGATCTGTGCAGTGCATGCCACAAAAGCATTTCTATCTTTGATTTTTACCATCACTGCAGCATTGTAGGCAATTTTCTAAAAATCCTGCTTCTCATTCATCAAGATTTTCATCTGCTCTTCCCAACTGTAGGATAAAACATAGGTTCTTGCTTTACTTACCCCAAGATAATGGCCATCAATAAACACAACAGGGAGTGAGGGAACTACACAGGCACTTCTGCATCTTTCATCTAGTTCTTTTCCATAATCACTGTTCAGAGCAATATTTTTTTCTTCAAATTTAACTCTGTGATTTTGAAATATCTTTCTAACCAGTTCGCATCTTTCAAAAGTGGTTCTCACCACACGAAGGCTGGTAGTATAAATTACTATGCGGCCAAACTCTGGAACTGTTGAGACCTGGAAAAAAATAGTTCTCATTACATCAAGGAAAGTGTTAATAGCTTCCAAGTATTGAGTAATTTTATTTAAAATATTATTTAAGAAAAACAAAACCAAACAGCATGTTAAAAACACAATACAACATTCATCGTTTTTTTCGAATGTGAGGGTGGGACAGGAGGAATGAAGTTCTTGAAACCACCAGCTTAAGGCAATTTCAGTTGTTTAAGTAAGGTGCAACTTGACTTTTTTGGAAAGTCTTAGAGATGGTAAGTCAACTTACATATTTTCAAGAAAGGGATATATTTTAGATCCTGGTGGACTTCCAAATGTGAATAAATTGACACTGTTCTGCTGATGCCTGATTCTGTTAATACAGTCACTTGTGTTTGCACAAACAGAGTCTGGTAGTGCACAGAATAAGACTAAACTTGATAGCTTAGATGTTGTTGACAATCTCCTTCAAGACAAGAGCCTAAGCTAAGCCTTAGCGTGTCCATGAGCAAACATTTACCCAGAATACTTTAGGTCTCCATGCTGAACTAGATTATGACTGCAGAAGGCACAGATGTATCCCTAATTTTTAATGTAGTTCCACAAAAAATTGCTCTAACATCCAAACAACAATAAAAAAAGTATATTTTGTGCATATTCAATATTCAATCGAAAACCTACTGCAGCTAGCTGGAAAATGTTTCACGCTACAGATCAGATTTGACTTTTTACCCCACTTTTCCACATGTAAAAGTTTGTGCTGCTTCTTTCCTTTCTAGGATGAAAATAATTAGATAGTGTAAATACTACAAGGATAAGTTTGCCCAAGAGAGTGACAGATTTTCAAGAAGGCTGATAATCATTACTCTAAACAAAGATATTATGTTCAAATATATAACTAAAATGCCAGCTTTTTAAAAAGGTGGTAATGCATTTCCAAGCTTTCCAAATTTTCCATTATATTAAGCAAATTATATTTAATTATTTCATCAGCATTCCAGGACACAAAACACAAGATAGAAAATGAAAAGCAAGGATACCTCTACTATACTGTAGCACTGTATGGAAAATGAACCTTGATGGGTGAAGAGATAATTTTCTACCCATGTCATGCATTAACCATAAAAACATAGTTGTTAAATTGGGCAGATGCCATTGCAGATTTTGCAATTGTCTTGGAGTGACTTTATGCTGTTGTATACCCTAGCACCTGCTCTATGCCAGACATGAATCCTGTGCCTTTCTATGTCTTTAAGCTGGGTCTGAGAGAAAGGAAAACAAAAAAAAGCCAAGTGGTTTTGTGTTCAAGGACACAGATACACACTCCCCTGCGTTCCTGCGGCAGAGCAGAGGAAGCACCTTCCTGCTTTTAGCCAGCTCTCAGCTGTTTCTCGGGAGAGAGACGGAGTGTTAAACTCCTTTGCTTTTTAGTTAGCTTCTTCTTTGTAGCCGAAGTAAGGAGTTTCCTGGAACTTTGGCTTCTTCTTCTTCTCTTCTGGACTGTTCAGCAACACCAGAACATCATGGGGGGCCCTACACCATGGCCCAGAGGGGCCCATGCAGAACCCCAGCTCCAGAGAGGAGAGAGCCACATCCACAAAGACTTCGAAAATCTTCCCAGGTTCTCCCCACAGCAAGAGGTTTTATTATTTCACATTATTCTTTTCCTGTGCCTGTGTGCACTTTGCTTGTTAAATAAATAGGTTTTTTTTCACTTTCCTCTGAGGAGTTTCTTTCCGAACCTGGTGGGGGAGGGGCTGCTGAAACCTGCCTTTTATTGGAGGACATTTCCTCCAAATCTGTCTCAAATTGCCAAGACAGCAATATAACCAGTCATGATTTACCTCACTACCTAGATACAAAAAAAAAAAAATTCTTGCAAAAAGTGTATTCCACTTAAAGAGGTGTTTACAAGGTTCTTCATATGGCAAAGAGTTCTCAGGAAAAATTATTTCACAGATCACTTACAGAGCACTGGAAGTGCAATTGCCAACATATGTAACCATGGCTTTCATCTCCCACTCTGGAAAGGAACCATGTTGTGATAGGTCAATATTTTTTCTCTTTGAATGAATGTCAGAAATTCAATTTTAGGAACAAGCGTTATGAAAATGAGCTACTTTTCTCCAACCCATTTTCTAGGTTGAAAATCTGTTATACTGCTACTGCAGCATTGACTCTCCTCCAGCATATTGTTCACACATTCCAAGTGAGAGAATTAGCTCATCCTCTATGTAAAAGATGAGTACTCCAAATAAATACTGCAAAATATTTTAGTAACCACACATGGGTTGCTTGAAGGAAGAGGAGTTCATTGTTTCTGTAAGTAACCAAAAGAAGTTTTTGAAATATTACTTAAATAGAAAACTTCACACATTCATCATTTCTTCCTCTTTGGAGTGACAATACATTTTGAAGTGCAAAACTATCCAACAGGATGGAAGCTCTTGCTCCTCCGTAGCTCTAATCTCTGCTGCTGTTTGTTCCCAGACACCAGAGGCTGGCAGCATCGGTACAGACAGTCATTATCTAGTGAAGCATCAGGACTGTGGTGTCCCTACAGCATACAAATAAGCAGCTGAAGAGACGGAAAAATGGAAAGCTGTAAAGTGATCTGGAAAGATATCGAGTGGAAGGTGTGTACAAAGAGTCACTTTTATGTTTATTCCTTTATTTTTCCCTAATGTGGCAGTGAAGAAATATCATTTTTTGCCTTGCAAAGAAGTATCAATGACATTGATTAAATAATTCTTCAGGGAAATTTTGACAAAAACCTTTTTTTCTGTGCTACAAATGTACACAACTTGTCCTTGCAAGGACTTTTATCATAGCAGGAAAATCCTCGTCATCTGTCTGAAAACCACATGGGTAATTAAAAACTGGGGGTTTATAATAAGAATCTAAG
>WEIT01038663.1:7678-26979 GCA_013389985.1 Dryoscopus gambensis | reverse complement strand
AAGGGCGCTGTGCTTTTGGCTGAGCATAAAATCCTAGAATAGCAGAATGGTGTGGGTTGGAAGGGACCTTGAAGTTCATCTAGTTGCAACCCCCCTGCCATGGGCAGTCTTTGACTAGACCAGGGTGCTCAAAGCCTCATCCAGCTTGGTCTTGAACATTCCCAGGGATGGGATATCCACAGCTTCTCTGGGCAACCTGCTCCAGTACCTCACCACCCTCATAGGGAAAAAATTCTTTCTAACACCTAATCTGGACCTATTCTTTCAATTTAAAGCCATTAACCTCTTGTCCTGTTAACAAGATGAACAGGTCATAGAGGGCATGATTAGAGCTCCAGCCATGCAGCACTGTCAGACCAGCCTGGGAGTTCAGAACCCATTACCCACAAAAAAATAAAGCTTAACCCCAGGTGCGGGGTGACATAGTGTCCATTTGAGATCATTTTTTCCTGTACAAGACGCAGCAAGTGAGAGGATTGGACCTACACACAAGAGGCTGCAAAATGCAACAGGATCATATGAAATTTTCATAATTATCAGAATTATTTAGCATGTAGCAGTTTTAGAACACTCACTCTGCCAATCCAGCCAGTTGTACTTTCTTCAGTAAGCTGTTTTTCCTAAGAACGAAAAAACAAACAATCCCACAACAATTATGTTTATTTTACACCAGGCTTTATTTCTACAAAGATAAACATACAGATATACTCTATTCCTTTCTAGTTTCATTTACCATTGCAACTCTCCCACCTAATTTTTCTTACCTTTGGACATGACCAAGAAGCATTTTTAAAGTCACAGACTGTGAGGACTGAAAAATTCTGAATTCTTCTGAGCCACTGCAGACAAATCCTTTCATCTGTCACCCATGTTACAACACTCAAATAATGATCCCTGAAAACAGCAACAGCATAAGATATTTAAAATCCTCTCTATAATAGCACATTATACAATAGCACTCAGCAATTCACTGAATGAGACTCATCTGGCTATTTTCATTTTAATCTACTCTTCAACAATAAACAATGATGCAAATGTAATTGAGCCATTTTTTCATCAATTGTTTTTGCTGCTAGTAGATGCCTTGGTTATTTTCAGAGATATAATAAAGAATTAGATGGCTTGTACAAACCCACTTCCAGAAAGACTGCAATTAAATTTTAACAGCTATTCTCTAATGCATAAAATAATAGCTACTCCAGACTGTTCATAAATCTTGTACTGTGTGCATCTAGAAGAAATTCTTCTGAATATTAAGTTGCATATGCCTTACATTAGGAATTTTATCCTTAGCTGCCTGAAGTTGGTTGCTTGTAATGATTTTCTGAGTGATACACACTTTTGTTGAATTTATTAGTTATTTCCATTAGTTACAATGGAGGGAGAGATCATACCAAAACCAGCTATTACTATTTCAATATATTTCTTACGTCTTCAGAATACCATCCAGCTGACACAAAGAATGAAGTATCCAAAAAACCCATAATTTTCATGAATATTCCTGTATATTAATTTTAAAAATGCACCACTTAAAATTTAGTGGCTTTGTTTACCATAACGATCTGTTAGATATACTGTCTTTTCTTATTTTAGATCTCTCCTATCTCCTCAAAGCCTTATGAACTAAAATAAAACAAACTTCCCCTCCAAGGCAAGTATACATTTTTAACTGTGATTTGCACATTTGACTTAGTTCCAAGTTCATGTTCCCTTTTCCCCCAAAGTTAGTTAACAAAAATGTGTGGGAAGTTTTGTGATAAGAGTATCTTTGTGATCACTGCAGTTTGGGGAGGGAAACACTACAGTTAGTGTGGATGGATTAAAAATATATGTCAGCTGGTTACCAAAAACCTTCAGATTTATTTCTAGGTTACAGTTTCAAAATCATGTTTGGAAAAGGTCTATTTTTGCATTTATATTTGACTGGGAAGTCAGCAGGTCATTTAATTGCTACTGTCATTGAGTCTGCAGGAGCTTGTTTGGAAAAAAAAAGGAAAAGGAAAAATGCCATTCTTCATGTACCTATAATAGTGGTTTCCCTTGTTTTGTACAAGGGGAATTAGTCCCACACTTGTTATTCCTTCAAAGTGAGAGACATTAACAATTCTGGTGACTATAAATCGTTAATCAGACAAGACGGACAAGTAAAACAAACAAAACAAAAATATTATTTATCAAGCTCTTATAATAAATATCTCTCTCCTGTGAGAGTGGGAATGCACCTTCAGTATTCAAAAGCACACAAAAGGTTAACAAAACTGCAATTAACTTAAGTATAAAGTACAGTAGTTTTGCACTGCCCTTCCTCATTTGTTGCTGAAAAAGGATACCCTGCAAACAGTCTATTCAGAAGTCAGCTTATTTTAGGACAGATCATTTTGGGCAAGGAGGATCCATTCCCTTCATCCTCCTGTTGGCTAACAGGAGCCCCCTGTATCCATGGTGCCAAAACCAGGGCTTAAACGGTGAATGGATTTCATGTTGGTCATTCACACAGTGTCAGGTTTCAAGTACCATCATATGGCAAAGCACTGCCATTCCAGATTCTGGCAGTTTTTCTTGACAAATAAAACTCTTCCTCTGCAAGTAAGTGTGCTGCTTCCCCTTCAAATGTGGGGCTAAAACCGCTGCTCATCCAAGCTCTGGATAGTGCTGTAACACGCAACCATTTGCTGGGGCACTGCCCCTCGACATCCCCAACCAGGTAGGTGGAGTGAGGTATGCCACCAACTCAAATGTAGTTTTGCTCAAAACTTAGCTCCATGAAGTAAAAATAGAATTTTCCACCACAAAAACTAACTTTCCTGTCATACAGTGGTATACATATAAAGACAATGTAAATAATCAATACTTTGTCCTTCCAGAAGAAAAACTACCCAACAGCAACATTGTACATTGCTCACCTTTTCCCACTCATGAACCTTTGCTCTTGCAAAATTCCCCAGGACTCGTTCTGGCCACCTCAACTTTTGCAGGACACATATGGTGAGACTTGACCATTATTTGGATCAGCAATCGAGAGAAGGAGTGAGTTTTGATCCTTGAACTCATCATTCAAGATCTATATTTGTATTAATCCTGACTACTGGAGTGTTAAATTAACTTAAAAATGGATGAACTCCATGTAACTCACACCTCTGTTAGCCAGATGGGTATGAGGCTGGAAGGTAGCTGATGGTTATTCTCCTCACACCAACTTCCATAAGTAAAAGGTAAAAGGTAAAATGTAACTCTAAGACAGCAGAGATCTTAATCAGTACTGAGCAAAATGTAAAGGGCTTTTAATTCTGAGGCACTGAAATTCTGGAGGAAAACAAGGCACGACAGCTATCTAACATGCAGCTATTGCAGTGTGACTGTAACGGAAGGATAAAGAACAACATATTCATAAGAACTTGCATCTCTGTTAACACATGGATGTTACACTGTGGTGAGGACTGAAATGGAACAGCACTGATTTTCCAGTTATAGCTTTTTGGCCCCCACGTATAAAATGCTGGTTTTATGCATAAGCTAACAGACCTTTATTTTTTCTGCTTTATCAGTATAACCTGTGCTTTCATACCCATCATGTTTGTAAGTGCAAACCTCTAAAACATTTCCACTATACTGTTATAAAGAAAAAAACAAAACCCAAGATCTGGGATACCAAATTGTGTGCATGCACTTTAAATTGATGTAGCTGCTCTTTACAAAATACATTTATATCATGTTGTGCATTTCCAGTGGCATTTTGAGGAATACAATTTTCCATTTACTCTGAGAGGTGCTGATTTTCACCATCTTCCCAAAGAAAACAAACATTTTAAGTATAAATCTGAAGACAACCATGATACCTTGCCTTAGCGAGGAGTCTGCTTCCAATGAAATCAAATCTTCACTTACCATTAAGGTTTTGTTTTGCTGGGTTCCCCCCCCTCAGTGAATTGGAATACATATATTATAATTTGATTATACGAAAACTTGCTCATATTAAAGTTGTACTGTGAAATGACTTCACCATAGTTAGACTCCACTGAATGTGATGAGCCAAGAACTTGTCACATTCTGAATATAACATACATGGAATATGCCATCTATATATAATCACTAGGAGGATAATCTCTGTGCAGATTTTCTCTGGTAAATCTTGTTGCTACCAGAGCCACATTACAGGGAAAAACTGCCATATACATGAATACAGGGAGGTCATATATAAAAGCTCCTCCTCTCCCATCAAAAGAAACAATTAAATATCAAATATTTATCCAAAATTTCTCACCATGATTTTATTTCTGCAGGTGGAGAAATTTCAACAGGGCTGAAATCTGAAAGCGATCTGGTATCCACAATAAAGAATCGTACAGTTGGATTTGTAGCTCCTGCCTAAAAATAAAATTTTTCATTGTACTTTTGAAGAGAGGATATTCTTGGTGAAATAAATGTTTGAAATTATAGATGAATAAGCTACTACAGACAGAAAGGTAAAACCAGCCAACTGCAAACATGTGAAAAGACAAGTTCCTAAATGCAGTTTTTAAGATTGATACATAAATTATCCATTGTATTTTTCACACAAAAGTGTTAACTATGCCTTTCTAGGTAAGAAAGACTACTACATTTAGAAACAATCACAGGGCTTGCTGTATTTGACCAGATCTCATCCTACATGCCACACACGGTACCTGGCAGAGAATCAAATCCATTGCTGACACATAGGGAAGTGCTTCCCCATGGAAGCAGCACCTTACATTAACTGATCATATCACAGCTGCCTATATCACAATCAAAGCTGTGACTGCAGCACGTACTTCACTATCTCTAATGTAATGCTGCTGACAGCAAAAGAGCTGTGTCAGTAAGGGCTGCTTCTCTTGCAGTTAACTAGCCAAGTCTTCACAGTAACAGTTAGGTGGCTGTACTTGATCCACCTCCAGAAGTCAGCAATACTCCAAACAGAAGGGGTTTGTAATTTAGATTGACAATTCATTCTATACCTGTGTCTCTTCTCAGGGGCCATGTCCAGGACAGAGTGTCTGCAGCTGTCAGTGACCCCTCTGAGGGAGGCTCCAAGGGCACAGGCAAAGGCCATGTGCTCAGGGACTTTGGAAAGGGTAGGGAGTGACTGATCACGGCTGCTGCAGAGAAAGCTGACCTTGGCACAAAGAGGGCAGTTTTTCTACCAGGAAGTTGTACAGATGAGCAATAAGCTGGCTGTATCTGCTGTCCTGCCCCATTAATAAAGAGTGAAAATATCTTCCGGGGATGGCCGGGCGATCATGGATTGGGGTGGGAGGGGGGAGCCATATGTTGATGCCTTAAGCCAGCACAGAGTATAAAAACCCAGGGGTGAACAGAAAGAACTGAAAGTGATGGGCTTGAGATGATTTCAACCCATCTATTCCTTCCCAGCAATGGAATGAGCGTATTATGGAGGCCAGCTATGAGAACATGTTTGTATTGACACTCAGCAGGGTAGTGCAACGGCTGTACTCTAAGTGTAATTTGTACTTGCTTTATGTCTTAAGTGCATTGCTCAGATAAATAAGAATCCCATATAAGGTCAAATAACTTCACACAGGTAAGTCTTGCATTAAACATGAAACCCACCCCATGTGGAGCGCGTGAAGGAACCATTGGAGCACTCTGCACTCACTCTCACCCCGTTCAGCCCTCAAGCAGTGGGCATAAGGTCACATGCAGAGGAGGGGGAAGGAGAAGGAGCTCCTTGCACTAAAGGTTTCACTCTCACAGCTACAACTAGAAGAGCTTTAGGTGTGGGCAAAGAAACTCCTTCAGCAGATTCCTCCTTTTCCTCTCAATACAAGAAACTGAAAATGCTACATTAGCTGAAGAATATTCCATTATCAATTCCATGCACAACCCTAACCTAATGTACAACTACCTAATGCTTTGTACCAGCTTAACTCTCTGAGAGCTTCTCTATCTCAACATCTACTCACTACCTCCAAATTTTACGGTGAAACAACAAAAACCTAAATCATACTTTTTTTCCTCTTTTTTCTTTCCCTGGAGATAATAAAATACTTTAACATTGCCAGATGCTGTTGACTTCAGAAAGAGTAATCACAGCAAGCTGTTGAGGAGAGACAGACAATATTTTCATTAGCAGGAACTGATTAAATGAGACTACTCTCTTAATGACACTACAGAACAAACATGTTTAATAACACAGACCTTGGGATATGGGATTTTAATGGTCTTTGGATACTGCAAGGTGTCCTCAGAATAAAAGGAATACTCTATAACAGGAACTTCTGTATCATTAAAGGCTGCATATGCCAAAAAATTGCCATTTGGAGACCACCACAGAGCAGAATGGGTGCCAAACATTTCCTCTGAAAGAGATGCAAATGTATTTAAGTTATAATTGATAAGTCGGCTCTTCTATCGTAGGTGCTGTTCTCATTAGTTTTTAATAGGATTTTTTAAAAAATTGAAGTTCAGATACTAAACTGCACACTGTTTGTTGGGGTTCTGAAATGAGACATTAGATCAATGTTTATAACCTATCACGTGAAGCTACCTCACACTAAGATTTCCAACGATGCAATGCAAGCTCGGCAAATTCATTTCCATTCTTAGATCCTCGCATTAGCCAGGTATTAAGCTCAGATAAGGATGTATGTTTCTTTTAAAATACAGACTTTGAATAATTTGAATTTTTCAATGGTAAGGAATGAGGTAATAATTACAATAAACCAAAGTTTTTACATCATAATGGAAAGTAAAACTTGCTTGATGTAGTTACCTTCATAAACCCAATCTGGTATTCCATTGAAAATTTTATTTTCTTCTCCGTTCTGAGTGATTTGCACAGGTTCTGCCGTTGGTGAAGCTTTTACATAAACATTATTATTCCAAACATATGCCTGCAAAACATCATTGTAATAACAATTACTATTACAGTAAATGCTACTTCCTTTCTTTTTTTCATCTATTGGCAATTTACACGAGATGACAGAAAACATTTTTAAAAGCTGCATTTCACCAAACAGCATTGATACTTAACAAACCTGGAACTACTAATACAGATCAGGGGTAGCGACCTAACTTCAGTCCTAGATGCAAAAAACCAAATCAAGTATGAAAAGCGACATGACTACTGCATTAAGTTTTGAAAATCTTGCAATTCATTTTCTGCCAAATACAAGTTTATTTTCCTTCATCAGGAGTTGTTTTCCACTAATCTGTCTTTCAAAGAAAACTATCAGGGCTTTGGTAAAATATTCACTGGGGTCTCAGTGCTGCCAGTAGATCTGCAAAGATGGTACATTTCTTCAGCAGCACTCAGAATTCTAGTTTTTTGCACCTGCCTGCCTCTCTAATCACCCCCAATTTTCATCTCCAATAACTGAACAAGACAGTTTTATTCCAGAGCTTTGCTCTGAGATGCAGAAAGCTCTTTTCAACTTCCTTTGCTTCTGTGATTGGTCCTTATAATTCACATGCTACAAGCAATAAGAATAAATAAACACCACATTCTCCTGTGACAGTCCAACACCCACCACAGGGAAGGCACAAGCCTTGCAAATGCGGTGGTTGTCACCACTGACATGGATTGGAGGGGAGGGGAGGAAGAAAACAAGAGTGGGAAAGAGTACAAGACAGATTTTAATCCTCTAATCCCATTACATGCTTCCATCAAGTAGAACTTCATTGCTTATTGTGTAATTAGGAGAGAAAAATCACAGTGATGATTAAGTAGACAACTGTAATGCTGCTGTCTTTGAAAGGGATGAGCTACTGTCTGCAACTGTAAAAACACAAAGTTCCTGTGCATTTGTGCATTTCATGACTACTGCGGCCACCAATTACTTTCAGGAATGCATTTTCATTAAAGAAAAAAACAAAACACACAGAGGGACTTTGGAGTCTTTCCAGCAACAGTAGTCAATTTTGAAACTAGTTCAGCTGCTTTCCCTAGCAGTAGGAAAGTCCCAAAACCTCAAGGGTACAGACAACGTGAGTTTCCATGTCACGTGTATGAAAATAACTGTTTATATAAGTTTCACTTATCTTTACTAACCAGTTTATGACCAGCAGGTGACCAGGATATATACTGTGTATCATCAGGCAGTAGTCTGTCATCTAAGATGGAGCTGGAAAAACAAAAACAAAATGCAGCCAAGAGAAATCAGTGAAATGACATTTCACTGCAAAAGAATGCTAAAACTACATGTTATGTGCAAAGATTACTGACCTGCTATTGAAATCATAGATGTGATATGAAGCTGTAAAGGAATGCCTCCACAACTGCAAAAGAATCATTTTAATATTAAGAAAATAAATTTCACCAGGTTTCAAATCTCTTGCAGTTTGAATCACCCCTAAAACTCTCCTCACAATTTTTCTTAAGATAGAACACAGTGAACATACAAGGGTAACAGATCTCTAACCAGCTTTAAGGAAAGGCTAAAGAATTTTACTCTGTGGTCATCACTTAAATACTATGATAGAGGCCACTGACTGATTAAGGACAGTGATATGGATGCCAGAGATGCTGCATATTTTCAGAAATCCTTGTAGCTACATGGCAGACTATCATCAGTGTGCAGTTAATCCATCTCCTTGTGCTTTTCTGGCTCATTTGCTGTTTTCTGTCTCATTTTTCCTGCTGTATTATTTAACTTGGTGTCTTATTTTATAGCAGTTCTCACAAGTCCCAGTAGTGTGTCTGTAGCAGTTCCTCCAGTACCAGGGTGACCTATTCCTGCTCATATTGTCACAGAAATAAAACCCTTCTCTGAGAAATCTGCCTCTTGAAATCTGTATCACTCTGTGGGCACTTAACAGAGAGAAAGATGATGATGATGATGATGCAGACACATTTTAACATGTTCACTGTGTGGGGCTGGAAAGGTTTGATGTAGCCCACAGCGTTGACATGTTGCAATAATGCTACTGTCTATGAGGGTTCTTGGATATTTGTATGAAGATGAAAACCAACAACTTAGTACTACACAGCCAGATGGCTATTACATAACAAGTGTCTACATCCTCCTGATTCATTTTGTTCCTGTTTCTTTGCAATAAAGATTAATAATAACAGAACTTTCAATCACACTGTTACATAAAGGTTAAAAGATCTTGCTTCAGCATTAAAACAAAATTAACTTTCATGAATGCAACAAATAAAATACTACAGAGCAACAAATTACAAGTAGAGGGGATGTGTAGAGTGATTGGTAAAATATTAGGCATTTTGTGGCCTCTTAATGAAGCAGTGAAAAGTCAAATAATTCTGAACAATTCAGAAAGACAAAAGGTAACTGGCTTAGTAGGACCCAGCACAAAAGCTGAAACTGAAAAAAAATTGCTGATTGAGTGCACAGACTGTGTCTGGCACAGTGCAAGAGCTGCTCTGGGCCTGCAAGGCCAGGACATGCAGACAGTTCTCAGTGACACAGTGCTCAGATATTTGTACACTGCACAAGTCAGCACTGAACTTTTTACAAACCAAACAGGCAGCTCTCTAGAAAAAAAACGAAAGAACAACAAAGTTACTGGTTTCTCAGTGCACAAACTGCAGAGCAAATGATCACCTCCACTAGGCTTCTGAACTGGCACACAGAGCCAGGTTTTCATGCCACCTGGCATAAATGTGGGCTGACCTTTGTTGCATGGTTCAGCACCAGGCCAGGATGAGGCATTCTGCTGCAGGCTTTTCATGTGCTCACTGACAGGAGGGAACAGGGACACACAAGCCCACTCCAAGCACAAGCCTTCTTTTAAGCACATGCAGCTTTTCATTCACCTCAGTTTTAAACTCTTACCTCCTACCACCACAATGTAACAACCACATATATATACAGCATACACATACAAGCAGATGTACACCAGCATATCTACTCATCACTTCTCCTTACCCACACAACTCCTGGGACAGCCATGCCTATCTACTCTCCTAGACTGTCTTCACAGATAAACCATCCAGCCTTGTTCTTGTGATAACTCTCCATCCACATTTTATCCAGATGCTTTTTTTCCTCAGGCAGTCAAGTCTCTTCTGCCAAGCTCCCAGATAGTATCAGTCTCTTCTCCTCCTGCCTGCTCAACTTGACTGCTCCCTTACAGACATCCATCACATTCATCCATCCTCCTGCTTTTCCCTCACATTCTCTCAGCCTCTCAGTTGTTCCCAAACCTTTTTTCCCAGTTTCATCCTCAGATGTGAAGTGCACTTGTACCTTTGTATAGCTGTATTGCAGAAGAGCAAACTTTTGGTCAGGAGACAATATAACTGTGCTTGCCTGGTACTTATCCTGTCAACAAAGGAAGGGCAAAAGAAATACATTAAGCACTGATTCCAAAGATTAGGCAGAACAAAATATGAAATTCAGTACCTTTCCCAATGCCTGCATATATTACATATAAGTCAACATACTAATGTCGTATTTGCCAGGATGACTGAGGATGTTCCGTTGTCAGCGTTGACACACAGGATGTCCCCATTATCTGTTTTGTGAAGATACTGATTTCCTAAAAGCACAAGAGAGATGACAATGAAAAGTAAGTAAAATGCTCACCAGTTACTTTTGTTTTCCGTTTACGTGTTTAAGTAGGAAATAAAATTCCAAAATCTGGTCAGTGTTACGTTTCCCAGTTCTATAATGAAAGGATGCTTATAGCACAAGAATGTTCACAAAATGTTGTCCTGGGGCTCACAGCATCCACGTTCTAGCATCTCTTTCCCTTGGGGCACTAGGCATACCCAAAAGGAAAAGCAGCCTATATCTCCCTTTTCCCTGGCAGCCTGATGCACGGGAAGCTGACACACCTCAGAGGGTAACCTGCTTCTACCCAAAAGCACAGAAGTAAGTATGCTCTTTTAGCAGTAAGAGAATATAGCTTGCCATGAATGTGAGCATGTTTCTAAGGGAAACAAAGAATCAATTCTTTGAGCTACGCACCACTCTAAAATAGTACAATTAAATAATTTGACTTTTTTTCAGAATACAGTAGTCACTTCAGCATGAGGTGACCTAAGGTAGTACATTGCTGAAGGTAGTACATTTTCTTGACGTTCAAGTTGTATGTATAAATGAATTACCTGAAATCCACTCCAAATTATGTGTTTTGTACTTATAGTCATTGTTCAAGTAATTCTGTAGAGTGTACGTCATTCCTGAAGAGGTCTCTTCTGAAAGAAACAGACAGAAGAGAGACTTGGATGTTACTAGAAATCGTTCCACCCCAGCTTCTTAACCTCGCTACTAAGTGGGTTTTCGTTGCTGGTTATTAAAGCGTTTTAGCTAACTGTTTCTAAAGTAGTAGCAGTGGGAAGGCAATAAAACTTTATTGCAAGGTAAATTCAGCAAGCATAAAATCAAGGAGTGTCAGCGAGATCAGTCAACAAACTCATGGAAATGAAAATACCTTTTTGACAGTGACAAAAATGACTAGAAGACCTTTGGTTCTCTTACTTCAGCAAACATGTACTCCTCAAAAGCTGAAAAGAAGTGACCTTAGTGCCTTTCTCCCCATGCTCACTCTGGGAAATTCACTGCAGAGCCCTAACTGCTAACAGTTGCAATTGTGAATAATTTGCTTATCCTTAAACTCAAATTTCAGAATTTTTTTATTTTCAAATAAAAAAAACCCCTTAAAAATCTGAGAAGCAATAAAATATTCAGGGAAGGTCTAATAAAAAAATTAATTAAATAACAAACATTTTCTGATAAGATTATGATGAAATAATTGACTACATAGTTATCCCTCTTTTGCTTTGTTTTTCACCAAGGTATCTTAAAAGTTTATTTTAGCATTACAGTTTGGACTGGAAAATTAAAGCCAAGTAACTGGGTTAGTCTGAAAAGACCAAGTGAAACTTTGAATCTAGTTAAGCTAATGAGTTTGGTCATCAGCTTCAGCACACTGCAGTCAGCTTCTATGCAAACTATTTCCTTCTTACTGCCTGCAGTGCACAAGCTACTTTTTCCTAAGTATGAAAAGTGATAACAACAACAACAACAACAACAACAACAACAACAACAACAACAACAACTCAGTCTGTGAGTGCTGGTGTTTTCTTCTGAAAGCAAAGACTACAGATTTTAAATTCCCTGCATCCTCCCTGCCTTCTTTTTTTCAAATGGAAACCTAAAATCTACCTTCATCTATCTGCATCTTCCCTTCTACCAGAAGGGTCCAGAAGGGAAGGAATTTTAATTTCAGCCAGCTAAATCAAAAGACTAGAATAAAAAGCATCTGATAAAAACATTCAAGTACAGATGTGGTGACTGATCAACCAAGATGCTAACCTGCCCCTATCAATTCTGAGAGCCTCAGTCTTTCAGATACTTTTAAAACAGACTGCCTCCTCTTTCACTATGCTGAAGAAGAAAAAGAGAGCAAAGTCCTTGGGGCACACACAGAAAAACACCTCACAACAGTTTTTGCAGGTTATCTTTCTGCAGGTTGGATGCATGTGACATCTGAAACATCACAGGAAGACATTTATATCAGCTATTACAGCTTTACTCTTATTTCCAAACAGTAAGAAAACTGTATATATACACCACAGACTGTACAACTACCGCTGCAATAAAAGTCAGGAGACATAACATACTGTGATTTTAGTCTAAAATGCTCAGAAAAGGTTAAAAAAATGCTTGCTCAATTCCATCTGAAAGGTGACTCTTTAAAAAAATTACTAGGCTGGATTTATTGCTCTTGAAGTTTCTGTGAGAATATTAATTTCTCAGGTTATTTATTTAGCTGAATATTTAATTTGATGGATTATGAACAAGTGGGTATTTAATATTCATACACAGTTGTCTAGTTGGGAATATGACTTCTTCCTAATCGAGAAAGTGTCATTTTCAATCAGAGGGGCTTCGGAAAGCAACAAAACTCTCTCTTGGAAAAGAAGAAGCAATTTAAGACAGGTGGCTGATGAACAGGTTTAGGGATTTTTCCAAACTGATGAATGTTTTTCTCCCTGGTGACATACATATTTTGCTAAGGTCTCATTACTAAAAATCAGGCCACTATTAAGATTTGTTGGCTATGTATAAAATTAAAATTTCATTTTCTGTCAACACCTTCCACATAGTATCTGAATATGAAAACACACGCCAAGCTGTAAGGGTACAGTCATAGAAGTTCTAGTTGAAGCATTTTCTTAATCTACAAGGTAGGCCATTACCAGTATATTCTTACTTATCCAAATCGTGCCGCCGACCAAAGATACTCAACATACATTGAATTCCAAATTTTCATTCTTCTTGTTCCAATTCCATTTGAAAAGAAGGGTCACAGAGGTTTATTTTGACAAAATAAAGTAATTGTTGACATTTAAGAGCATTTTATTGGCTTTGAAGATTTTCTATAGGTCAATGGATGTTCGTATTTTAGCCAAACTGCTTCTTTCACTCTTAGGTTCCTCAGAGAGCTTGCAAAGATTAAATTTTCTTGTTATTTTTCTTTTTCAACAATTCCACATACAGACTTATTTTTCTAAACTCCAAATGACTGGCTTCCAATGCTCAGCACTGGGGCCAGTTCTGTTTAATAATCTTTATCAATGCTTTGGAAGAGGAGATTGAGTGCATCCTCATTAAGTTCGCAGATGAGACCAAGTTGGGCAGGAGTGTTGCACTGCTGGAGGGCAGGAGGGCTCTGCAGAGGGATCTGGACTGGTGGGATAAGTGGGCCGAGGCCAATTGCCTGAGGTTCAGCAAGTGCTGGGAACTACACTTGGGTTACAACAACCCAGGCAGTGCCACAGGCTGGGGCAGAGTGGCTGGAAAGTGGCCCAGTGGAAAAGGACCTGGGGGTGCTGGTCAACACCAGGCTGAACTGGAGCCAGGGTGTGCCCAGGTGGCCAAGAAGGCCAAGGGCACCCTGGCCTAGATTAGCAGTAGTGTGGGCAGCAGGACCAGGAAGTGACTGACCCCCTGTATTTGGCACAGGTGAGGCCACACCTCGAGTGCTGTGTCCAGTTCTGGGCCCCTCAATTCAAGACAGACACAGAGGCGCTGGAATGTGTCCAGAGAAGCACAAGTCCTAGGAGGAGTGGCTGAGGGAGCTGGGGGTGTTCAGCCTGGAGAAGAAGAGGCTCAGGGGGAACAGTATCACGCTCTACAACTACCTGAGAGGAGCCTGTGGCCAGGTGGGGGTCAGGCTCTTCTCCCAGGCAGATAGTGACTGGACAAGAAGAAATAGCCTCAAGCTGTGCCAGAGTAGGTTCAGGTTGGACATGAGGAAGAATTTTTTCACTGAAAGGGTGGTTAAGCCTTGGAAAGGAGTGCCCAGGAAAGTGGTGGAATTCCCATCCCTGCAAATGTTCAAGAGATGACTCGATGTGCTATGGTTTAGCTGATAAAAGAGGTGTTCAATCAAAGGTTGGACTTGATGATCTGGGAGGATTTTTCCCAGTCTTAATGATTCCATGATTCATCTCTACCCTGGTCATACTCCTGGTAGCACATACATATTTCCACTGTCATAATGATCTACCGGAAATAATTACATCATAATACCCTGTTACAACAGTAAAACCATAAATAAGTCCTGCAAAGAAGGCTCTTAACCTTTTATGTAAGTAGTACTCTTACAAAGTTGATAAATAATTCTGTTTGAATTTTGGAATTTCCTATTAATATGCTACCCTCACTTAAGAGAAAAATTTGAGTTGGTTTCTGTAGGTGTGAGGTGTTGACATTGTTTAACTCCAGCTGGCAACTAAGTACC
Source organism: Dryoscopus gambensis (assembly GCA_013389985.1). Classification (NCBI taxonomy): domain Eukaryota; kingdom Metazoa; phylum Chordata; class Aves; order Passeriformes; family Malaconotidae; genus Dryoscopus; species Dryoscopus gambensis. Next base: position 12,282 of record WEIT01038663.1, on the reverse strand, counting down.
ACTCAGCCACTCTCTTCCTTCCACTCTCGCCCTCAGTGGAGATGGGGAAGAGAATCAGGAAAAGATGAACACATAGGCTGAGAGAAGAACAGTTTAGTGATTGAAATAAAACTAAATATCATACTCCTAGTAACAGTAATAATATTTGTAATGAAAAGGAGAGCGAGAGGAATAAAATCCTAGAAAGACAAGTGATGCAAAACACATTTGCTCACTGCCCAATGACCAATGTCCAGCCTGTCATCAGCATCTCGCAGCCAACCCCCTGTTTATATGAGCATGACATTCTATGTTATGAAATATTCCTTTGGCCAGATCAGGTCAGCTGTCTGGGCCATGCTCCCTTCCAGCTCCTTGTGCACCACTTTTCTGGCAGAGCCTGGGGAACTGGTGTCCATGACTTAAGAGCAGGAACTACTCAGCAACAACCAAAACATCAGTGTGTTATCAACATTATTCGCACACTGAATCCAGAACAGAGCACTGTACCAGCTACCAGGAGAAAACTACCTGATTCCCAGACAAAACCAGGACAGGTGCAAAGCAAAGAAGTTAACTATTGTGTGAGGTTTATGGTATGCCATATCACCATACCAAAACCAAACCATGTTGACAAATTACTTTTGGTACATGTATTTGTTATTCCCCAGAGTCAAGGTGCATTTTACTCATTTCCATGTGTAATGAAAAAAAAAAGGCACAAGAAATTAACTGACTTTAAACCATGGAAAACTAAAAGGAATAATATTGGAAGCTTTACTGCATGTTCACCACTACCAAGAGAGACCAAGAGAGACTGGAAAAAAAAACACAAAAAGGGAAAGATGAGTGCAAGCATGATGTTCAGTAATAATGAGAAAGGGATAGAGAAATAATAAAAATCAGAAAAGGTGAATGGTTATTGCCATTTTAAAGTGACAGCAGAACAAGAGCAAGAATGATCTGCAATCAAAGCATGTAATTTAGGAGCAGCAGGAGAGATGCAAGGGAATCCTGGCTGATTCAGTGGTCAGAAAAGTAAGAGACATTTCAGGCTAGTTTTTCCAAACCTGCTGTTTCCCCATTTCTCTTCCAACATGTGTACAAGAGTACTCTAACTCTTCCCCCCTCCTATACAATCCAGCCTGCAGTTACTGCCTATGTGACAGAGCACTGAAATAGATTTCCAGCAAAAAAGTAGGTAAAAACTACTTTTCTGGCTTGGGCCAAAGGTTCACTTCATCCAGAATTCTACCCAGTACCCAGGAGCTGATACAGGACATTGAGGAGAGACCACAACTAATGAGTGAGTGCTGTGACACCTCCTGCAACAGTTCACCCGAGAGCCCCTCCATGGGGCTGCAGAGACTTCCCTGGAGGGATTTAATCATTAACTTGGTAATCAATAGGTCTGGAATCCCTCTCAAATTTACCTCTCAAATATCTCATGCAAAGCAAGGAAATAAGAATAGCACAACTGTTCTACAGATAGCAATCCACTGTTGATAATGGTGTTTTATATTATATTACTCAACATTTGAATTAGGGTAGATAACTGAGTTAAGTGACAGTTACAGAAGTCAAGGACATGTAGAAGGAAGTATTTCCATTCCCTATCTTTTCAGACTCACAAAGAACATTCAGGCACCTTAAGGTCATTAACTTCCCCAGGACCTGCTGTGCTCTTCCAGCCTCTTCTAGGCACATTTCTATCAAAAGACCATAAAAGCACATGCACATCATCTAATCATGATGGTGATGATCCTTCTCATTTAGTGAATATCTCTCACCCTTGGAGAATTAAACCTGTGAGTGAAGAAACCTGGTTCGTAGACAGACAGTTGTATGGGACCCTCACTCTAAGGCTGTCTATGACTTGCTTGTAGCAGCAGAATAATAGTAAATACTGCACTGTCTTCTTCCTGCTCTCAGCAGTGGCTGCTCATCCTCCCAGTCCTGGCCTTCCAGCCCAGCTGTAACAAGAACTGCAGTTAGAGAAGTGGTAAAGGTGTACATATAGACATGGGATGTTTCAATCTGCCTTCTACATGGAAGGTTAGAGAAGAAAAAAAGTGAGAAGTGTAAGCAAATTGGTGAATCATGAACAGACAGACCAGAATATTTTTATAAAATACTCATGCTTTAAGGGTAACAACTTGTTACTGTAGTCACCTGTTGGATAGCTCCTCAAAGCACAGCAATGCTTTAATCAACAGACTTCAAATACAAGCCCCAAAGCTGTTTTGAAATTAAACTGTTTGATGCAAGTAGGCCCATGTGGTTATTAAATATAAAATGAGGTGTCAAAATAGGCAGTGGGTCTAAACGGAATTTATAAAATTTTTCTGGCAGCAGACCCTCAAGGTAAATGGCAAAGGGCTGCACTCCAAATTAGGGAACCCCTCTGCAAATTTAAGTCTGCGCTATTTGTCCATGCTAAGTGTCTGCAAGAGAAGAAGCAGAAGTTCCCCTTGCCAGGCCTACAGGACAGCCAACAAGCCAGAACTCTGCTGGACTGGCAAAATTTCACAACTTTTCACAGCACTGGAGACCATTTACCAAACTAATTATGTGCTGCATGACTACTAAGCTTATGAAATGAAAGTACATTGAGAAGCATGGCAGGGAAAACAGCTGCAGACCAAAGGTAAGAAATCCAAACTCAAAATTCTCTGTTTTTATCCATAATCATCATATCCACTCACTGTACAATACTTGAACCATTGGGATGAAATAAAAACTATCTGACTGCAATTACAAGGACTTTTAGCAGAACAGACTTTGATTTCATACAGTCACAGTTACGTGAACTGCTCCTTCCCAAAACAATTTTGCCGCTTTCATTTTATACTCAATCACCTGTATGGCCCAAGAGACATCCCCAGCTTCCTCACGTGCCCTGTGGTTGTTCATAAAAGCCATATAATCAAACTGTCAGTGATTAAGTGCTCTACCCTATAAATTACTACTTTATGAATACACCACCTGTACACTGTCAGCTAACAGAAAACATCTGTTTAGCACCTTTCAGTCAAAAATTCAAAAGAACTCTGCAGTTCCCAAATTACAGTGGTCACAGTTGTTTGGATGTTACTGCTGGCCTGATTTGTGAAGAGACAAGAATTCAAGGTTTTGAACTGGGATCACTCCATCTCAATCCTTATTTTACCCAGAGGGCCTTACTGAAATACCTGGGTGTGTTAGGTAGTTTCCTATGCCTAAATTTGAACGAATAATAAAAAGTCTGACACACTGTTCTACTCTTTTACAACCAAAAGGATGCAAGCCAAGGCTGACAGCATGGTGGTATTCTGTGTATGATAGAACAGAAATGCTTCTTTGAAGTTACAAGAATTTACTGTGTAACTGGATGACTGATCTTGAATTGTAGCCACTTCTAGAGCAAAAGAATTCCTATGCTACAATTTATGAAAGAAGAAAACCCACTTTATTTACAGTAAGACATGGTATTGGCATCAAGATAGACAAGTACCAACTCTTCAGCACAGTTCAGGCATGCATGCTGAATTCTTTCACTAGGTGTTATGCCTGCACACATCCATCTGATAAGTTATCAAGACCCTTTCTCTTGCTCTTCCCCACTTGTGAAATTCAGAATATTTCCTGTCACCTCAAAAATCTGCTTTTTTGAGATAAGTGGCAAAAAGCTGCCCAAAAATAAGAGAAAATAGGCTCAGCATCCACAGATGGAAGTTTTAGCCTAGAAGGTATGTAACTCAGATATCTGGACTTTGAAAATCTAGTTTTGAATGACTGTGTTATTAATATTAATAGACCTAAACTGCAAAACAGTTAAATGTAAACCATGACACACGAGCACCAGTGACACAAGCTCCACCTCTTTAACTGACACAACAAAACCCCCGCAACTTTGTGTGCACATAAGCAATTTCTGAACACATCGTCAAGATCAGCGTATACATCTTCAGTCTTTTTGGGGCGCACCTCTTGGACCTAGATCTAGTCTAGAAAACACTCCCTTAGAGTTTGCAGTGCTGATTATACATATCACGACTGCTCAGCTGTTAATCCAAACAACACAAAACGAGAGCAGCTCTGTCCTACCAGCCGAAAGCAATGCATTGCTTGATCAGAATTTAATGCTGTTTCACATTAACATCCAGAGCTACAAGGGCAACCTGGAAAGTGCTAACCGGTCAGAGTCCAAAACCACAATCCAGATCTTTCTCTACTTTTCTGACCTCTTAAACTGTGCTGTTTATATAATTTCACTCAAACGAATTAACAAAAGTTGTGCAAACAAAGCAAATGAGAGGGAGTATAATCTCACCCCTTCAATATACCCTAGAAAAATGAGTAATTGGCATTTTACTGCTGGTTCGAGAGCCTTTGGCCATAATAAGAACAGAAAATGCTGAAAACGACAATGCTTCTATTACCAGCGCATACAGGAAAATCAAGAGAGTTTTTAATAGTCCCCGTGCCCCTCACCGTCCCTGGTGAGACGCCCGTACCTCCCAGTTTCCAGGACTCAGCAGCTCCCGCTCTGCGGACCCCGCTCCCCGAGGCACAAACTTTCCGCAGAACTTTCCCCCGCTGCCGTGGACGCGCCGAGCGCCGGCGGCCGCAGCGAGCCCCTCGCC
>WEIT01038662.1:378-11628 GCA_013389985.1 Dryoscopus gambensis | reverse complement strand
TTTCAAACCAAGACACCCTGGCAGCCAACACTTGATAAATCACCAATCATCTAATCTTTCCATAGTCTGTTTTCTTTACTGAAAGTAGTTTATTTTTATATTAGAGAAGAGAAAAATTGAATTAAGAAGTCTTATTCAAATAAATAGAATCAAGAACAAGATTGTTGGCTTTGGGCAGAGGAAAAGAAAAGTGCATGATATCTCTGTATTTAGATGAGATACATAATTGTTCATAAAATTTTAACTGCTAACATTCAATTTCATGTCAGGTTATGGAGGAAAGAAGACTTTGGTACTGAAAACAAATATCCTCTTAAAACAGCTATTCTCTTCATCTATTCCTTATCTGTTCCCTACCAGAATCGTTAAAAACCCAGTTACAGTAATGTCTTCTAGATCTAAGCAAGGACAAAAGGGCACTTAATGTAAGGCTAAAACATTACAAAAATAAATAACTATGGTTGGGGAATGGGTAGAAAACACCACTCAAGACTTGGTAAGAAAAGAAAACGTCTAGAGGACAAATGCTAAGGGGAAAATTTCAGAAAACGCCAGTAGTTTGAAAGAATCTAGTGTGCAATACTATAGATATGTGCAACCACTTTTAACCTAAACCTTGGTTTTCACACCAATGATGCACACGTACAAAAGGCTATAAATGTATAAGCTATTGTTGAAAGGGACACTTATAAATACAATCCGGTGAGCAGAAGTATAGCTAGTGATTTAAAGTACAAGATTTCCTAAGTCAAAGCAGAGGCAGGAAGGTGTATTTCCTTCTGCCTCAATGAGAAAGAGCTCACTGAAGTCGAAGGAAACCCACGAATCTCATCAGGCTCCAGGCTAACCAACCATGGTAGTACAAAAACTATCATCACTGACATGCATCTTTTACTTCTAAAATTAAATACGTCTCCCACTTACGAAGTGATGCCTACATGATCTGATAAAATCAGCAGAAAAAAAGTAAGTCTTAATTAAACTAAAATCAAGGTCAAGTTTTGACCTTCACTTGAAAGTACATGCTTCTCTGCAAGTACCTGACCTCTCCCTGACTTTCTAGACTCTATCGTTATTTGCAGCCTTCAAAAGAGCACTTAAGGTACTTACTCACAAGTTCCCTGGGCTATTTATGTCTTCCCTCAAGGCTGCAAATAAAACTGTGTTCTTTGCAAGACCTTTCCTGTTGCAGCGTGGTGGATGAGGGTGCAGTGACCTTCCCGAAGGCATCTCCACAGGGTCTGGACCCACTCCCGCAGGGCCGCTGCCCTTCCAGCTGACAAGCTCAGATGCACCAAGGCTTCCGTCCTGTCCCGTCCTCTGAGCCTCCGTAAAAGGGTGAGCCCCAGGAGGGGGCAGCTCAAAAGGGACCAGGCTCTCATAGGAGTGAAGAGGTAGCATCAGCTTTAGTCAGAGAAGCAGCTGGCACGCACACGCACGCAGGCGGATGATGAAAGAGTCAGGAAGGGTTCTGGCATGTTCTCATTGTGGAGGAGGTTAGGAGCCAAGAACAAGATGGAGGAAGGGTTTGGGGCTTATATAGGAGGTTCGCAGGGTGGGCAGAGCATCGGGATCAAGGGTGTTGGGGTGCAGGGGCGGTACAGAGGTGGTACAGAGACGGGGTTATGGCAAGGGGACCAGTAGGAATACTGCGAGGGAGGAACTAAGGTGCGAGGGCCAACGAGGAAGCAGGGAAGGGAAAACATACATGTAGGGAATAAAAGGGGGCAGGGAGAAGCAATGGATCAATCAGAGGAGCAGAGCTGGGGTACATAATGTCCTTAGGAGAAGCCTGCCTCTCAAGCCTGGGGGAGGACCCCCCGCAACAGCCCCCAATGGGCGGGGTCACTGCAACACTCTCCTTCATGTCTTTTCCTCGGAAACAACAAGAATGGATTGGCTGTGACATTCACCTTTAAAATACTGTTATTCACCGGGGTTCTCAGCAGCTCTCATTTTCTCTCCTTTGTTTTCCTTTAATAGTAAAGACAGACACAAGCTAATACTTGGCATGACACCCACTTGCCTGAAATTACCTGTTCCCTCAAACTGCTGCTAAAGGGGCCCATTTGATTAGATTTCTAGGGAAGGTGCTAAAAACTAGGGGTTTACATCTTGAAAAAACGTGAATAAGTCACATTTCTCATTAGGAAAGCTAAAGATATATTCTGTCATGGAAGCTTACATGAAGCACAGCAGTGATAAAGAAATACTTTTGGACTTGACCTTACGTAACTTTCAAATAAAATTGTGAAACAAAATTTAAAACGCTGCAGCCTACAAACAAGAATGAATTCGGCTACCCATAAAATACTTGGATGACGCACGTGTGTAAACCACATACATAACTCCTAAGAGCACTACTCAAGTTTTCAACAATTTTAAGACATGAAACTTGGCAAACAATGCTGTTTATCAAGTCCTCAAAATGCAACATGATCCTGGTTGAATAGAGAAATCCATTTATTTTGCTCCTCCAAATAAGACTGAATAGTAGTGGGGTTTATTTGATAAAGCACCCACCACTTCAAAAGTCTACATCTCTGTTCCACATAAGCTTCAAGAAGATGAGAAATAAATAGATAGACCAAAAGCACCTTGACTTTCAAGCTTCCTTAAGAAACTCTTCTTCACTGAGAGATTTTAGAACACAGAAAAAGCCTGTGTTTTTTTCCACTAGCTCATCTCAGCACAGTGGAGCAAGGTGGTATGGAAAGCATGCATAGCACAGCTAATTACCTAAATTTTTCCAATTTTCAATTATCCATCAAAATACCATGCAAGACAACACCATTGAGTCATCATTCTCATCTCTTCTGAGTATTATAAATAATGTCACTTGACTGGAGAAGGCTGAGAGTAAGAAAGTGATTAGGAGAGACAGGAAAAGAGCAGCTGATGGCAGAAAGTGGAAAATATGGAAGGTGGAGCAAGAGGAGATTGACAGAAGAAAACCCATGGACAAGAACAGGGAGGTGCACTGAGTACTGGCCTGATTTCAAACACTGCCTAGGGCTGTGCAAGCAGAGAGCTGGCAGAGAGAGAAACTACCACAGCCCAAGCTACTGCAGCAACTCTGAAACTTCCACCAGGTCACAAATCAAAAAGCCAGCCTCATTCCCACGCATCTGGGCAGAGAACAGCTGGCACCAGCTGGCTTGTCAGGCTTCGAAGGCAGCAGCCCAAGATGTATGTATCCAGGGAATTAACTTGGCAGCCTGGATGGGAACACAGGAGGTAGAGAAGGAAAAGTGAGAGAAATCCAGTCCCTGATATTTCAATAGCTAGAGGCTGGAACAATATTTTTTACCTCTCTACTTTTTTTTGTGGAAGAAAAGCCATCTGTCAGTTTGCTTGATAGCCTAATTCTCTCCTAATTCAATCGTGTTAAATTCTCTCTTAAAATTCTACTGAAGGTATTTTTGTTGTTGCAGCTAGGAGAGAGAGGGACAGTTTTGCACGGAGCGAGAGGATAGATTTTTTTAGTCATGGGAAGAAATAATGCATAACTTTTTTCTAAGCTACCATCTGCATAATATTAGTAGATCAGTGTATTTTATGCCTTAGCCTGCGCTGCTGTACAGTTTTCCTTGTACGCTACTCAGGTTTCTTAGTTTCTGTCTTCTGAGATAGTAAAATGCAGCGCTCTGTCTGTAATAACCCACAAAGGTTTTGGAAGTCACCAAAGATTCTTTTTAACTATGGCCTCCTTCAATGATACTAGCTGATCTTCACTATCTCCACTGTGTGAGTAATTTCCCCAAGGGATATAGGATCTCTCCTGCACAGAATGACTCAGAAGGGGCTCCAGGAACATCCACTGGGAACATTTGGGGTCAGGGATGGGAACGTCAAGCACTAGAATGTTAGCTGGTTTATCCTAGCAGTTGCTCCGCAAAGGCCACACATTACCCTTCAGCTGAAGGCATATTAAACATTTCAGAACAAACTGCTCTTTAAAAACCTAGTCAGAAATAAAGAAAAACCAAACAAAACTACCCACATGAACATCTCCTGGTGCAAGGCATACAGGCACAAGGTGATATGGATGACACTGGAGAGCCCAAGCATATAAACAAATCAACAAGAGGTAGATGTAAAAAAATAAAAAGCCCAGAACTGGGAAAAATAGATAATAACTGTTTTAGGGGTAATAAACAAAGAACAGTTAACCAATAAATTAAATACTCACCATATATATAGTTAATTTAGATGTAATGAGGAAATGACAGACAAGAAAAAGCAAGGTATGAGCACTTGTTAGAAAATGTTTTGAAAAATACACCACGGTCTTCCCAGTAATCATTATTTGAGACAGTCACAACCCACTGTAAAATCTTCACCCCTGCCTGAGCCAGCCTTAGGATCCAGAGAGACTAGGAGGAAGGCAAACATCACATCAAAGAAAGGGAAGCACTGGGATGCCTTATCGAAATGTTCCTAGCAGTCATTAAATCTCAGCTCCACCAGCTTCAATATTGTTTTGAGCAGAGGCAACACAGCAGCCATCTATATGTTATGGATTTAAAAGCTTCATTCCTCAACCAGCATGCAGCAGAGCTGAGAAAAATCCATTTGGGAAAAAACTTTAGAAACCAGATAGAAAAATTCTGAAAGGAAGCTTGGGAAATAAATTTTTCTGGATCAAAATTATACCAACAATTAAATATGATGTGTGAAAGGACAAAAGGTCAATATTAAAAAAAAACTGCAGCTGCTTCTCTCAACCTAGCTAAGAGTTCACAAGAGAAAAATCTGCTTAGACTGTAAACAAACTGTGAAGTGTAAGGTTTTTTCATCCTTCTAGAAAGAAAATTTTTTTAAAAGTCATCATGCTTTCAGCTTATATGTAGCTGTCTTCAGAAAAAAAGGGTTAGCAGGTGAACAACTACTATAATAAATATCCTTCAAATGTTATATTGCCCTTTCACCATTTTATCCATGCCTTTAAGCTTTTCCTATAATAAGAGTCTGGCAAGTTTTACACATATTTTCTGCTAAGAACTTTAGACATCTAGTAGTGTTACCACTTTGCAGCCCACATACCCATTTTTTGGTTGTTATTCCTTTATAAATTGACCATTGCTAGAGCATGAACATCATAGCATCCCCTTTACAGAAAATGGCTTAATATCTGCAAGCAAAAACTTCAAGTAAAATTCAAATATAAAAGCCTCATGCAAGTGTCATGGTGTCCTCTCAACTTTACTAATTCCTCACTGTATTTCTAAGAAGTTTTATGTTGTCGCTTGGTTATTTGATGGCAACGTCTCCCAATATCTTTGTTCCTCAGAACTAAAACAATAATTGCCTTCATTGACAGCAGTATCTCTCTCACCGTTTACTCACAGCTGTATTAAAAAAGGCAAAGTGGCTAAAATATAGTCACAAAACCTTAGTTTGTAAATATGATGAAGTGAGCAATGAGAAGACTGCCTATCTAGAATAGGACATGTTAAAAATAATTCTACTACATGAACAATTAGGCACTAATAAAAATAAGGCTTATCTTAGCTCATTTGAACAACATAGGTTCTGTATGCCCCTCCTTCATAGCTTAATACCTAGTGTGAATCCACTAGACATCACTGTACTTCTACAAATCTTGGGAACTGAGGGACATTCTACTGCATATTTCTCAAAAGAGGGGCAATTTAGGAAAGCTGGATAACAAAAATGGGGATATCTCCCTGGGCATAATTGTGTTTTTCTCTAAATACAGTATTCTTCCACTTACAGAAGCATCTGTGATTCAGCTTAATCTTAGGAAATTTATAAATTGACTGCACAAAATGAAATGACTGTGCTTCTCTGTCAATTACATCCCATTCGCCTGAGCACACTGATCAGAACAAATGGCCAGAGGTTTACTTGAGCCCCATCTGGTTTGGATTTGGTATCCAAACAGAAGTAATGCAAGTAGAGTAGTATTTCTTTTCATTAACTATAAAGAGCGTTGTTCACCAAAATATCTGCTTAATATTTCTCTCAATATATTTTCTTCATTTTGCTAAAACCACCTTATATTAGCTTGACATCATACAGTTTGTTATCACCACAGTTTTTACCATAGCAACCCTTTATCCTACATCATCACTTGCACCAAGGCTGAGACTGGAACTGTCCCTACGCACATGAAGTTTTAATTTAGGTCAGTACCCAGAGCTATCAGCTAACAAAGTGCAGTCACAGGCTGCCTCTCATATCTAGAGCACAAGGAGATGTGCACAGTATGTATCAAGGAAACTTATGTAATGGCAGTCTTTTTGCAATGCCACAGGGATGGAAAAACACTAGTTATACCTCCCCATTTAAAATCTTGATTACTTTTTTTTCTTAAGTCTTGTAATCATGCTGCCATTTGTAATGGAAGGATATGGCTGAGCCTCATAGGGATGCCAAGGACTTTCATCTATGTACAACTGGAAGAGCATGGATCCTTCTCTAGGCACTTAAACAAAAGACCAAATGCAAACACTTAAATTATGCTTCTGAAAACCTAGGTGTCTTATGCTGCTGCCCAAGGGAGGCAGATGATTTTCAGCCTAGAGATAAAACAAAATTTGTATTTTACGCTGTGAAAATTAATCTCAGTAGTATAAAACTATCCCAGGAACCAGAAATCCAAATCCTGCAAATACTAAGGAAATGGGGATTTTTTTTGTCTGGCACTTCTGTAAGACGACTTCAGCTGTCACATATTTTCAAGACTGTTGTAACAGAAGCTGTGGGAAAATATGAGCTCAGCACCTGCAACTAACTACAGTATTGAGAAGGTATTTACTTGAGTTCAGTATTCCATTTGCCTACTGTTTCTTTTTAGCTTGTTCATTGCACCATTGAAGGAAGACTGAGGAAGAAATTACTCAAAGGACAGCCACAAACTAGAGAACTCTTAGCCATGAAATATGATAAAAGTGAAATATCCTAAAAAGAACTGAATGGCTGGTAAAGACTTGGAAATCAAAATTATCACATAGAAACAAAGTTAGATACAACTTACTCATTTTTTTTCTCATTTTCAGCATGGAAAACAAATTTCAAGAAAGTTACTTGAAGATTCAAAGTCTGAAGTCTGAAGTAAACGATCCCTAGAAACCATTTATTTGAGTCTTTCATTCCTCATCATACCCAGGGTTAGCAAAATCTTTTACTTATTTTTCCTATGTCCTCGAGAGGAAAGCAGAGCACTGATTCTGGGGTTTGGGCAAATTCTCAAAAAGCAGTCTCCGTCTAGAAGACTATAAATCACTGTTGCTAGGGAAATCTATGGGGATTTTTGTTGTTCGTTTGTTTTCAAGCTTCATTTCCTTACCAATTTCTCCTTCTTGATACTTTTAATCACAGTACAATTAGCAAAGTGGTGCAGATGATTGCTCTTCATTTGCAGAAAAAACTCCAATTCTAAAAACCTTCACTGAGATTTCCAATCCCCTGTAGCATTCCCTCCCTATTCAGGGCACTCAGGGTGTCAAGTGAGGTTTTATTGAACTCCAGAAAAATCACAGACCGAAAACCAGTAATACCCAGCTCAGACCATATGCACTGGGTAAAAGAAGATGTAAAAGCTGAGACACTAGAAAAATATTTTGACAGTTCACAATATCTAAATACAACACTGATTTACACAGTGTATGGGAGAAAAGTCAGGAACACTTCAATCTACTAAAAATTAATCTAAATGAAGAAAATCTGCCATGAAACATTCTGCTATTTCTTCATTGCTATATTGACCTACACATCTCCATATTCCTCCAGGGAACTACAGTTAATGCAGTTTGACACATAATTTTCTACTGAACCTCCTCTTCTTTTCCTGTTCCAGGGTCCTTTTATAGGTGTCCATGTGTAGAAACACATATGGAGTTATTTTTTCTTTTATTCTCAGCTATCTTTGATACTGATTTGATATTTAACCAGATTCTCGCTCATCATTTCTTCTTACATAGTCCGCATCTGAGATGTCAATTTGAATAATTTCTAATATTGTTAAAATATAAAACCTGTAACCAAGAAAAAAAATGCTCTTCTTAAAAGCTGGTTGCACCCTCCTCAGAGCCTGTGGCTCATGGCAGCAAGCCAGAAAATGCTGGTACTGAAACTTAAGATCAGACTTTCCAGTCCGAAGCATTAAATATGATGACTTTCTCAAAGTACCCCTGTAATGATGGCTAAATCATATTATTATTTCTGTAGTTTACTACTGTGCACACAATAATCTGCATCTGAAAAAAAAAATCCACTCTTCTGGCTAACTATGTTTACAGATATTAATGTGTCAGGGAATTTTTTTCAGAATGACTGCTCAAAGTTAAACTTAAAAGCAGACTTAGTTTTTACCAAGAGTGGCATGGCTCAAAGTAGTAAAGACAAGGCCTTTTAGCTCTTGTTAAAAGCTTGCACCAAAAAGTCAATAAGGCAAGATCAAAGCACTCTTAATAAACCTTTGAATTTCAGCCTACCTTGAAGCTTGTGTGAGAAAAGCTACATCTACAGAATTGCAACATTATGGATTTAGACTCATCTACCCAAACAATAATTCAATAACATCCAAAAGATATTCTTGCCTTGTGCCCATTTGTCTTAATGAAGTCACAGTGAAAAAGGGAAGTATAAGATAAAATCTTCAAGGATGAGGCAGTTTTTTCAAAAGTGAAAATATAATCAGAGCAAGAAATTTAAAGCATTGAAAGGAGCCTAAAGCAGCAACACTGAATTGGTTTTTCACTTGGCCAGAGCTATACCATATTAACGGCTTCAAAAATCCAAAATAAGACTAAATCTGTAAATACAGTATTATAAAATAAAACTAACTCTGCAAATACTTGCTCTTGAGAAATATTACCAGTTTACTTTGTCAAACAAACTCCCCAGGAGCATCAATCTAATCCTTTGTCTGACCAGACCACATTCAGTGTGCGAAACAAAGCACCAAGGTGGCATTTTGGCTGAAATAAATGGATGGGTTTTTCTTGGAATTCCTAACTTAAGCAGATAGTGTAATGAAGTTTTAGCAAGGCAGGCACTCTTGGGTTTAAAGTTACAACAAACACAGGCTGCCACACTGATATTTTTACAGTTCTTCAAACCTTAAGAATGCTGAAAATCTGCACTTAAAATATACCAGAACTCCCATTTAAGAAGCATCTGTACAGCTTTTAAGGATAATTAGTTTTGTACTTCCATAAGAAGCATCATGGCTGTACACCAGAGAAATGCCCAGCATTTCCCTGGTCTTTAGGAAGAAATAATGTAATTCCAGCTTGTAGGAAACAGAAGAGTAGAAACTTCCACAGACACTAATGAGTTTGATTTACAGCCTGGAAAGAGCTTGGGTTGATGTATGATAAAAGTACACAGATGCTAAGCAAGGAAATTATAAACCTATGTTTCTATAGTTATAAGTAAGAATATGCTCTAAGTTAATAAGAAACTGTACTAGGTAATATGGTGGAGAATTTTTAAGCATAGTAATGTGATTTTATAGTTTAAGTTAAGCATTTAGATGTTATAATAGAAGTATATGTGTGTACGTGCATTAACAAGCTATCGGACAGACACGATGCAGTAGAAAGTACTAAAAGTGATAGGTTATAAAGTCAAAACAAAACTTCGTGTTAACTGTCCGTTGGGCTAGAAAGTTACATATCGCCATGTAACTTGAAAACTTGTGACTATCTTCTTGGCTATGGACGAGTTACTACTCTAAATCCACAACCTCTGAGACTGATGCCTTATCTGATTTATTTTTTCAAGTAATAAATTGTTTTTAGCCATGATAGTCCCATCTCTTGATTCAGGCGCCAACACAGCTCATCTATTCTTAAAAGGCACAGTATTAGCAATTTATAATCCTTTACGTTTGCAGAAAACAGACAATGAAAATTTCTGCTTCATAGTAATTATGCTTCAGAATTTTGATGCCTTTGTTTAGTCTGAGATCTCCCAAGCTACCACCCAAAACCTTATGGAAAACTAGGATTCATACCTCAGCTTCATGATAAGACATGGCATGATACAGAATCTCCATGAGACCACAAAAAGCACTATCAAACTGTCCATGTTCTTGTATGAAAGCCAATATAAGACAAAGTGAATTTCTTTGAAAATATTTACTCTCCAGTTTCCTGTCCCTTCTGTTTTGTTCACAAGAAGGCACTTCTGCTTCACAATGCATCAAAATACTCATCTCAAATCACAGAATCAACCAGATTGGAAAAAAAGTTTGAGATCATCAAGTCCAACCTATGACCTAACACCACCTTGTCAACTAGACCCTGGCACTGAGTACCACGTCCAGTTTTTTCTTAAACACCTCTAGGGACGGTGATTCCACCTCCTCCCTGGGCAGTCCATTCAAGTGACCAATCACTCTTCCTATGGAGAACTTCTTCCTAATGCCCAAAGCCTCCCCTGGCACAGAGTAAGACTGTGTCCTTTTGTCCTGTCGCTGGTTGGCTGGGAGAAGAGACCAACCCCCACCTGGCTACATCCTCCTTTTAAGGAGTTCTAGTAAGTGATAAGGTCTCCCTGAGCCTCCCTTTCTCCAGGCTAAACAACCCCAACTCCCTTAGCTGCTGCTTATAGGACTTGTGTTCTAAACCATCAGCCTTCTTGCCCTTCTCTGGACATGCTGCAGCATCTCAACACCCTTCCCAAACTGGGGTGCCCAGAACTGGACACAGTACTCAAGGTGCAGCCTAACCCGTGCCAAGTACAGGGCAAGAATGATTTCCCTAGTTCTGCTGGCCATACTATTCCTGATACAGGCCAGAATGCCACTGGCTTTCTTGGCCACATGAGGACATGGCTAGCTAATGTTCCTTCTACCATCAATCAGTACCCCCAGGTTCCTTTCTGCCTGGCTGCTCTCCAGCCATTCTGTCCCCAACCTGTAGTGCTGCAGGGAGTTATGGTGGCCAAAATGCACCTGGTCTTGTTAAACCTCATATTGTTGGATTCAGCCCATCTATCCAGCCTGTCCAGGTCCTTCTGCAGAGCCTTCCTATGTTGCAGTGACCCAGCCCATTGGGGGCTGTGGCAGGGGGTCTTCCCCCAGGCTTGAGAGGCAGGCTTCTCCTAAGGACATGATGTACCTCAGTTCTGTTCCTTTGATTGATCCATTGTTTCCCCCTGCCCCCTTTTTATTCCTTACATGTATGTTTTTCCTTCCCTGCATCCCCCGTTGGCCCTTGTACCTCCCTCACGGTATTCCCATTGGTCCCCTTACCCTAGCCCTGTCTCTGTACC
>WEIT01038661.1:110323-144452 GCA_013389985.1 Dryoscopus gambensis | reverse complement strand
CCCGGTTATCCCGGAGCGCTGCGCCGGGAACGCGCGCCCGTCACCCGCGGCAGCGCGGGCGGGCAGTGGAAATGCCGCTGACGCCGCCGCTTCCCGGTTGTAATAATGGGGGACAGCTGGAAACGCCACGTTCCTAGCCCCGAGAGCGGGGAGAAGCCGCTCGCAGCGCCAGTTCCCGGCTGGATTAGCGGGGGACAGCGGGAAGCGCCACGTTTCCAGCAGCGCGTCCCGAGCCAGGGGCTGCAGCGCTCCGCAGTGGCACGATGCGTGCAGCAGCATCCTTTCCTCTTTGCTCTCGCTTCCTCTCCTGCAGCCACATCTATATTTTAATAACTTTGATCCTCCTTTTCTCCTCTCTCCGGCCCTCACCAGCCTTTCCTGGAAGCTGATTTTATCAGCTCTAAAATAGGAGTTACAAAAGTTCTCCCTTAGGAAGCCCTGCTCAGTGCAATTCCCCCGGTGCATCTTCCGTGTGGTTCCCATATTATTAAAATAAAACCTACATTGTTAATGCTGGCCTGGAATTAGAAACTACATACAATGTTTACTGTTTTACACCCTAAATATTGCAGATGTGGGCACAAGTAAGGAAATATTACGCAGCCAAAGGATGTTTTTGTAGTTGTCATGAAAGCCATCAGATAACTGGAGTTGAATTAGCAAATAGCCAAAATTATAAAAGAATATCTGCTTCAATCAGAAGTCCTCCCTCTGAAGTCTGTGAGGCTTCTACTTCTGAGGCATGTGAAAACTTCTGAAAATTCTGCCCCCAGGGATAGTCCGTGTTTAGGCAGCTGACTTCAGGATCCTATTTTTGGAACCTTTGGCTGAGATTTTAAATTGGATTTTTAGTGGGAATGGTGCCCGAATTGGTGCTGTAGGATCTTGTAGGCTGTATCTAAAATCAAAAAAGAAAAATGGGAATGATATCACTCATTTTCTGGGGATACACTCCTTTTTAATTAGATTTTATATACCATAAAAGAGAAATGCAGCATCAATAAATGTATTCTTCATTTTTGCAGAGCATCTTTAAGGAATTGTTGTAGCCTTTCATGTTGCTGGTTTCCTTCACTGTCTTTTAGAATATCCCTGGTAGGATTTCATACAGATTAAATAGCAGTCTCCTTGGAGTGCTTCAGCACAGTTGAAAGTGAAGTACACTTTTATGAGATGCTATCCATGGCAAGTACTGTACATTGTTTGATTGTAACATAAACCTACCCTCAAATGTATAACTGTGAGGGGTTACAGTGTGCTGATAAATCTGAACCAAACGACAGTACTCATGATCTGTTCCTGAGGATGGGATCCTAATGAAATGGCACAGGTTGGAGAAATATATCTTCTGCCTGCAGTCCAGTGCAATTCGGTGTTGGATCCAGTGATGTTACGTGGGAATCCAACATTAGCAACCAGAGTTAGGAACAGATTCTGAATATAAAGGCCATGAGCATGTCTGGATCAGAATATGCGCCTTGCAGAATGGACAATCTAGTGTTTAGCAAGAGTAGATACCAAATCTGAATGGAAAGCAGGAAGAATTATTGCTTGTAAAAAATGTG
Source organism: Dryoscopus gambensis (assembly GCA_013389985.1). Taxonomy (NCBI): domain Eukaryota; kingdom Metazoa; phylum Chordata; class Aves; order Passeriformes; family Malaconotidae; genus Dryoscopus; species Dryoscopus gambensis. Next base: position 142,887 of record WEIT01038661.1, on the reverse strand, counting down.
GCGATCTTCTAAAATCCATGTCCTTTGATACAATTAACATATTTTTTCTAACCCAGCTGTATTTATCCTGGATTTATCCTGTAGGTCAGATCTTGCCAGCAAACCGGAACACACCGAGCCCTATTGATCCTGAGACTATCCAAGTTCCTGTCGGCTATGAACCTGACCCTGCAGATCTTGCTCTGTCCAGCATTCCTGGCCAGGAAATGTTCGATCCTCGCAAGCGCAAGTTCTCTGAAGAAGAGCTGAAACCTCAGCCCATGATTAAAAAAGCTCGCAAAGTCTTCATCCCAGATGACCTGAAGGTAATTTGGAACTGGTGACGAGGTGATTCCTTCAGGGTTTCTGACAGTTGCTCACTGAGGTACAGGGTTGGAGCATTAATCTGTTTTGTCATATAAGGTAAATCTTTCAATCTAAATCTGACTTTGCTGTAGAATAAAACTGTTCAGGGTTCTGAGTGAGACTAAAGGAAGGATGTCCCTTATTAGTTATGCAACAGTTGAAATTCATGAGCTCAATATTCATTTCCTTTGTATGCCAGAAACTTCCTGCTTGACCTTGGACAAGCTTGCTTTGTCCCATATTTCCCACTTATGAAACAACCTGATCATGTTTCCTTTTTCTTCATCCTCTGTCTATTCATATTTCCTTTTTCTTCATCCTCTGTCTATTCAGCACAGGCTGTGAATCCTTCAAGGAGAATGGAGGACCCTGATGATAGACTGAAGTATTGTGTCTTGTTTGGAAGTTACTGTAGCTCTGTGTTTGATAATGAATGAGAACATTACAGTAAAAACTGTATTTCACTAATATATATTCACTAATCCAGGTGAAAAAATCTAGACAAGTGGTAGGAAAACAGAAGAAAACAGAATTTTTCTGCTGAGAAGTGTTTTGATACAATATATAAAGTACAATACTACATTGATATTTTAAAAGAAAGAGTCTGTGCCACTCACTGCTTCTGAGACGTGAAGAACAAAGTGCATGAACATAGCAGGAAAATTGATCAACTGATCCGGGTTGTCAAACACTCTGAGCATTATTTTCAAAGTTGTTTTCCTGGTATGTGCTTTCCAAGAGGATCTCTTTAATCAGAGGCAGTCAGGGCAGAATTTCATTTTGCTGTTGCTACTGCTCCCAAGACACAGCCTGAGAGCCTGTTGGAGTCAGTGGGAATCCCTGGCTGCACGTGCAGGGAGCCTGGGATACCATGTGTTTGCACCAGATTGATAGCATTAGAGAAAGAAGCTATTTTTATCCCTAAGCACGCTGTGGTGCAAGTTAAAAGCACAGAAATCACAATTTCAGTAGTGTTCAGGTTGCTGTCACTCAGCTTTCCTTTGCAAAGGTTTGCCTGCACCTTGTTGCTTACCTGGGCAAGTTCTACTGCCTGTGATGCCCTGTTGGGTTGCAGTGCCCAAGGGAAAGGTATTTGCTACAGGAATGGCTGGAGTTTGCTCCTTGGTGCCATTTCTCCCTTTGTCACATCTCCCAGGTACCCTTACTCATCAAAGCAAGCTTTTGGCAAAGGTCCTGTTGGCCAGAGGTGGAACCCAGCAGTGCAGCACGGGAGTGAAGCAGGAGTTCAGGGTCTCTTATTCCCTGGGGATCATCCCATCGCTTGCCCTTGACTCGTTTCAGAGCACTTGACCCAAGTGCTGCTTCTGCCCTGGCATGTGGAGCAGCCTCTGGGTTCTGGGGGAGGGTAAGCAGATTAGACCAGTCAATCGTCTCTGGGCTGCATGTGATTTGGAAATGCCAGCCTTACCTCTTTCAGGCTGGATTAAGGGATTTGCCATAGCAATTTGTTAAAATAAAGAGGGATGAAGCCTAGGTGGTACACTAATAAATTACTTAAAGCTGATTTTTATGGACTGGAATGAGACGGGAAATTATAAACAAGATTTGGGTCATAGCTTTTTGCTGCATGCTTGTTTTTTTGGAGGATTTTGCAGGGTCCCATCTAAGTACAGGTGAAGAGCCATTTAGAAATAATGCTGGCTCCAAATCAGCATTCCTGCACACTTTGTTGAGCTGAACTGATAGAAAGCAGTTCAAGAGCCCTCCTGCCAGAAGCTGTTTTGCTCCTGATTTGCCTTGTGCAGCAGCAGAAAGTGCAGAGCAGCAGGATTAGGCCAGGCTGAAGGACCCAGGAGTGGTGAGTGTTTGCTCAGTGCAGCGTAGGAGCAGCTGGGTCTCCTGCCCTGTGCTGGTCCTTGGGAGCTGCACAGGGAAATGGAAGCATGTTAAGATGAAGAAAGAAGAATTTTGAGGTCTGTGACTTGGCCAGACAGTTTGAGGGTTGAGTGGCTGCATCACTCTTACTCTGTAGGGGACTGAATTTCACTTTTCACAAGACATTCTGCCCGCTTTGTATTTCCTGAGTTGTTCCAAAGTTCTAGAACTTAATTCAGTTACGAAGCAACATCGAAGCTGCTATTTGCTGAAGGCCACTTCATTGAAAGAGTGGAAAGATCAAGTGAAATTCAGTAGTTACTTCAAGTCTTTTAGACACCAATGCAGTAAGGTGATCTAGAGGCAAGTCTTCAGGGATAACACTTTGGGAATGTGTTAGCTTATGAAACCTCAGGGGATAGTGGACCTATTTCTGACCAATGATTTTTTTTCACAGTCAAAGCCTATTGCACTAATCTCTGTGGCTGGTCTCAGAGCAGCCATCATTGCTGTGCCAAGGAATCCTCTTGCAGTGACTTAGTGATGCAGGCAGGAACATTTTGGGGCTCCGTAGAGTGCTTTGAACATTAAAAAAGAGCAGAGCAGTAGATGAAATGGGTGATAGCAACACAGAGAGTAAACCAGGTGTTGGCTGGCAGCGCTGAGCATGGCCAGAGGTAATTAGTGCTGCTGCAGCCACTGTGCAGGGTGAGTCATGGCACGCAAAGGTGGATGTGCTAACTAGGTCAGCCTAGATGGGAGATGGATTGTACCTCCGGAACATTGCTTCACTTCTCCTTGGAGGAATTCCCTGTCAGGAGGATGAGGGGGTTAGTGTAAACATTTTGACAGAAACATGTGAGGGCATCTGCGCTCCCAGGGTGGACTGTGCCATGCAAAGCTGTAACTCCAGTCCTGCCGTGCCGTGGGGTGACGCTGGAGCCGCCCGCAGTCCGCAGGCGGCTGCTGGGAGCATCTCCTGGTGGGCAGCTCTGCTTTTACCAAAATGTAACACCTTTGTTTGCCTCTCTCTGTGTCTCATGAGCAGGATGACAAATACTGGGCCAGGCGCAGAAAGAACAACATGGCAGCAAAGCGCTCGCGGGACGCGCGGCGGCTGAAGGAGAACCAGATCGCCATCCGCGCCTCCTTCCTGGAGAAGGAGAACTCGGCCCTGCGCCAGGAGGTGGCTGACTTGCGGAAAGAGCTGGGCAAGTGCAAGAACGTCCTGGCCAAGTACGAAGCTCGGCACGGCCCCCTGTAAATCCGAGGTGGGGGAAGTGGGGTGTTTTGGTTTTTTTCTTTTTTCTTCTTTTTTTTTTCTTTTTTTTTCTTTGTTGCGGGTTGGCATTTGACTAGATGGACAATGTGTTTCCTGTTTGATAGCACCACACCCAAACCAACCTTTCTGTCTTCAGCACTTTACCAGAAGCAGAAACAAAACTGACTTTATGTTGGTTTTTCTGTTGTTTTTTTTTTTTCTTTTTGTTTGCGTGTACATGTCCCTGCGTGTGTGTGCACACGTGTGTGCCCAGGTCTGTGTCCTTGGGTGTGCATGTGCATGGGTGTGGGTGTGTGTGCGCATCTCAGCACTTCCCATTTTCATCAGCCCTCTTCAAAGGGTGCCACATTTTTACCTGGACTGTTGAGAACCGCCATAGTAAGCTTTTAATTATCTTTTTTTTTTTTTCAGTGCTGCTTCAGAGTAGGGGTTTTATGTTCTTGTAATCAGTTCCATCTTTCTGATTTACGTGGAAAGATCCCAGCATAAATTACAAAAAAAAAAGGAAAAAAAAAAAGAAAAAAGAAAAAAAGTAGATTTCAGGGTTTTTTGAGTGTAACAAGCTATCATTTTAAGTCTGTCTAATCAGAAAAGTTAACATGCTAATAAAGTGCACAAATAATAATTTAGTACTACACTGCAGAACTATTAATTTATAGATCGCTTTCGTTATATTTTTAAGTTTTGGTGATAATTGTCTTCAGATTTAAAAGTGCTGTTAGACTGAGTTTAGCTATACTCATGATAGATCCCATAATGGCTTCTCTGTAGCTACTAAGGTTCCTTATTTCTCCACGGACCCCAGGCAGGTAGGTAGGAGTTGTTGGTAGAGCACAGAGTGTGTACCTTGCACTGCTTGTACCTGAAGCAATAATCCTGCGTGCATGCTGCCCGGATGTTCCCAGTGGACGTGGGATGGTTCTCTACCCAAAAGGAGTCTCAGTGTCTTTAACAAGGAGTCCCAAAACATCCCAGACACGTTCCCGTGAGCATGCTGACCATGTCCCTGCCGTGGGGGAGCGCATGTGTAAGGAGCAGGATCATTAGTTGAAAACAAGAACAACATTAAATAGCGTCAAATCAGATCCGATGTCAAAATCAGAGGGGCTTTTCTGTTTTCAGTTAGTTATTCCATTTTGTGATTAAAAATTGAATAAATACCTAAATTCAGTTGGTTTTTTCCCATGTTTTGTAATATATTTTCTGTGGATTATATGTTGTTGTTTCAAAAAATCACTTTTATTCAGTTAGAAGAAGTCACTGGTTTGCAACACCCATTTTTTCCTAGTGATTGTTGTTTTGAGTGTGACATGAACTGATGGTTCTGAACTTTATTGTTTTAAACTCTCTGCTTTTGAACATGTATGTTCTAATATAAAGTGGACTTCTGAAAAATGAATGTAAGAGACACTGGTGTATTTCAGAAGGGGATGGTGTTGTCATATACTGTGGTTAATCAATCAATCAAAGTGTTTACTCTAGACCAAAAGGATAGATACTATAAAATGTATAAAGTTTATACAGAATAATTATAGTATGTTCGTTTTGTACAGTATTTTTCAAGTACAAATACTGACAATGTATTTTGAAAGACATATATATTAGCAAAAAGAAAAAGCTATTCCATGTTTAAAATATATAGCAAAGATATATATTCTCCATTATTGTATAGAAAGGAAATGCTTAGGGGTTTGTTGGTTGCTGTTTTCTCTTTTTTAAAATCCTTAATATTTTAAGCCTGGCACACTGGCATGTTCTGTGCTTTAAATTAAATTTTTATGGAATATGGCTTTCCAGGATGTTCCATATTACTGAAAAAGAAAGACTTTATTATTTTCCATCAGAAACACTTTTCTTTTCCAAAAGAAGCTGTTTAACAGGGACAGAGCACAACATTGATTTTAGTCAACTATTGATTGGACAATAAGATATTTTGTAATGGCAGAAAAATAATATATAACACAAAACCACTCATAGTAATTTCCAATCCACTGCTGCTAGAATCTGTTTCCAGCTGATTTTTTTTTTATAAACAGCTCAGATCTTGTACACAGCTGTGTGTACTGCATACACACAGTATGTGTATGTTAGTAACATGAGGAAAATACGGTGCTACATGTCTTGCTCACAGTTTTCTAAGTGTTCTGACATTATTTTCAAATAAAAAGGTTGTTCATTCCATTAAGTCATTATTCATGCTTCAGGAGATGGCTGCAAAGAACTCAGCATTTTGGTCAGCATTAAAAACATCCCTGCATGGATGGCATTTCCCCAGTATTTTTCCACAAACATGCCTGGCTTGTCGGTGTCCCATAACATGCAGTACTTGCCCGTCAACCATTTGTTCAGCAAATTGAGTTTCACAGCAAGGTTTAAAGTGCAGTGAGTGGTTCCCTAAAGGTCAGCAGAAGGCACTGGAGGAGACAGGAGGGTGTGACACAGTTGGGGTCTCTGCTGCAGCCACTTGGGAACACCCGTGGTTTTCCCTCTGGGAGCAGCTGTGGCAGCGCGTGGCCGCTGTGGACACACCTGTAACAGCAGCACAGCAAATTGCAGCAGTCTCTAATCGCCCCCTCAAAGGGGATTTTCCCCAGGAGGGGGATTTTTGGGGTGACCCAAGAGCAGGGTGAGGTCAGTGGTGCCACTGCTAGGGCATGCTGTGACCATAAAACTTCATGTAACATGCAAAAGGCAGCTTGGGAAAAAAAAAAGACAGAATTCTTTTGTTTCTTGGGGCAGGGAAGAGGTGGGAACTGGTTGTAGACTGGATATCACAGGTTTATTGAGGCATGGCCACAGAGGAGCACAGAGGTTTCCAGGCTCTACCTCGTCCAGCAGTCCCAGAGCTGCTCTGGTGCCTCCTCGTCCCATCCTGGGACTGGGAATGTCCCAGGCTGCAGCTTCTCTTTTGGGGTGAGGGCTTTCTGAGGAGCCTGTGGGACTTAAGCACTCCCCACTTACTGTGGGACTTAGGTTCTCTGACTGCTCTGAAAAGCTCACCTGGGAAAAAAAAAAAAGGTGGGGGGAAGGGCAAAATATATGGGCTTAAAACTTGGAAAATTCCCAGGTTCGCTGTCCAGGTTGTCTCCCCGAAATAACAATGAAAATAAATAAATGGAAGTTCCCAAGGACAGCTCAGCTGGGCTCATCGCACCTCTGATGGCTTTGTTGCTCATGAAGGAGCTTGTAGGTATAAGAAATTGTAATTTTATAAAAATAAAAATATATATATTTGCAGAATAATTAATAGCTTATCTAAATAATTCACTGACCTCTATTACACTATAAGCATTGGTAAAATGCTTGTCTTCTCTTTTGTTTTTTGCTGAAACTTAGAAGTGGATTTTTTCTTTTTACAAAAGAATGTCCTCTAGAAACCAGTGGGACTGGAGATGGATTTGTGCATCTGAGCACCTTGGGGCTCTCCGTGGGAAAGCCCGCGGCAGAGGAGGCAGGGAGCATATTTCTTTTTCTGTTTTGAGTGGTGCTGAAGTCACTAAACCAAGCACCATGGAAATAAGTTCTGACTTGAATCCACAAAAGCAAGAAATTCAGAATGCAGGGAAGGAGCCAGAGCGAGCACCAGGGATGGGATTGGCTCAGACCCCTCCCATTCGAATATCCTGCCTCTGTGGGTTTGTAATATCCCTAATTATTGCTTTAAAATTATTTTTGCATGTAATTTTACAATAGAGATGTGCAGTTTATTTTTATGTTGTTGACTTTTTTTATGTGAAGAAAAAAAATTATATTAAAACTTACATGTGATCAACCATCGTATTTCTGGCAACACCACAAGACAGCATTAAATACAAGTTCAACAAATAGATCAAATTATCTGTATGACAAGAAACGGTTTGCATCCTGTATGCTGTTCAGCCCAAATCTTTTTTTGTCTGTTATTCGTAATGTTTAATAAACTTTTAAATTTTTCTTCTCTCAGGTGTGTGCTTGTTTTAGTGTATCAGGGCATGGGGCTTTCGGGAGGGAATTTTTCTCCCCCATCCTCTGGTCTGTCCCACCAGGGGATGGATCCCAGCTAATTTGGGGGGGGGGGGCAAATGTCCCCCAACCTTCCCAGCTGCCACCAGGGTTGGGTATAACCACAGCAAATGTGCATTTACATGAGATGAAATAGTTCAAATTATACTATAATTAGTGCTATTTACTATTTTAACAAAAATATTTTATTTTTTAAAATACATATATATATGTAAGTAATAAAGTGGTACAGTGGAAGCACCATTTACATAAATACATTATACACTTTATATACCATGAGATGTGATCATGTATTAATTTGTTGTAAATTCATACAGTAAATTAATAAAAATGCTGCATATCAAGGAGTACTTTTTATTGCAGTATACAACATAACTCATTAATTTTACTCTGCTTTATAGTTAATATTTTTATATAGACCGCATGATAGATAATACATATGACAGGCTTTTAGATATCTAGTTAATGTAAAAAGATACAGCCTGGAAGAGAAAAACTATAACTCAGCATTAACTCTTCCTGTATACAAGTTATTAAATATGTGTACACATGTACCTATATAGAGCTGGGTACAGAGCATGATATATAGGCACACATATCTATAAAAGTCTGCATTTTAATATATAGAGTATATATTATGCACAAAATGTTTTAACAACACATTGACTCAATCTTCCCTCTGTGTGTGCATGCTTTCATTAGTTTTAAATTTATAGCTATAATATAAATTCATATATTTTAATATGCATATTAAAGATATGTGTGTATATAAATTTATAAAAATATAAATTAAAATTGCATTTTCATATACCATGTTTATCATAATTGCTCTTAGCTTCCAATTTTTATACACCATTATAAATATATAAATAACTTTATTAATACAAAGGTTTTTAATGAAAGTGTATTTGGTCTAATAACCACAGACACATGCATGTGCACAAGCACGTACATCTCTGTGCATCCATTGAGGTATACATTGGCTAATTATACTTTCATAGAGCATATTTAACTACTTATTTTATTACTAAACCTTTATATCCTTTTTAAGAATACATATATATTTTTATTGCTATATAGGTCTGGTTTTGCCATATATGTTATGCACAAACTATAATTGCTATAATACACAAACACAGTGTGGCACACACACCCTTGTAGCTCTCTCTCTATATATTTTTTATATACTGACAAGTTTAATGACTGTATTTCATAGAGGCTACCAGAATTTACTACTTGAATAAACCATTTTAATACACGTGAAAAATATTTTATTGTTAGAAAGGTGCCTTTACAATACATGCTCTGAATTATACACAAGAGTTGTCATAATATACCCATATATATGTACATTTCCACACTCACCTGTGTGCCTGTATAGTTCTGGGTGCCTATAAACTGTGTATAAACATATATATGTACAGACAGAGAGAGAGAGTGTGTGTGTGTGTTTCTATATACATATATACAGATATATATGTACATATACACTGTACCTATATATGTGTGTGTATATATATGTAGTGTGTCATATACTGTTGTACACACTGATATAAATTCAATTATATTTTCATAATATACTCATATTATTAAATTCTGCTAAGCATACTTAGCAGAATTTAATAATCTAGGTTAATATTTTTATATTTCTAATTATGTATTTTATTGCTATAAAGGTCTGTTTTCACTACACATTCTATATTATGCAGACACATGTATGTACATGCACACACACGTGCACTCCCCTTCCTCTCACTGTCTAGTCAGACAGAAATTTAATAATTTTATTTGCATATAGCATATGGAACAGAATTAATAAGGTTTCTAATATTTTTATATGAAGATGCATTTAAAATTGTCATCACTGACATGTAAAGATGTGAGTATAAATATATAGTATATATTGTGCACCAAAAATGTGCTTTACTAACTCAGAAATACTCCCTGTGGCTCTTGTGCTCAGCCCCTCTGTACACACGTGTCTCTGTCACAGAGGTTTCCATGTACACACTCAGGACAGAAAATTAGGTTTAAAAAAATGGATATATTTTCACGCAGAGACACATGTATAAAAGAATGTGGTTTAAAGGTTAAAAAATTATATTTTCATAATATTTTTAAAGGCTAGATTTATATTTTGTAGGTTTTTTTCAAAAATATATAAAGTAGATTTTATTATTATGAAGATTAATAAATCTTATATGAGACACAACATATGTTTCTTCTAATACACATATTCACCCCCTTCTGGATGTTTCTGCACATTTATCTTTACATGCACCCAACTGGAGACATTTAATAATTATATTTCACACTGCCAACTCAACAGCATTTTCTTCATTAATGTGGATTTAGAGTTTTTTGTATACACATTTTATGGCTATAAAGATTATATATGCTATATATGTTATTTATTATGTACAAAATATATTTGTTATAATGCAGAAACACACAAACCCTCCTTGACTGCCTCTGTGTGTGCTTTTAGCAGCCTTTTGATTATCATATTTTTATATAAAGTATAGAACAGATAATACATAAAATATGCATTTGGAGATGTTTTCTTTTTTATATGCACTGTATGACAGGATTTTCACATATGGTGAGGTATTTATTAGCACAAGTTTACAGGTCCAGAGAAAATTTTAAAAGTTTTATTAATATAGCATAGTTAGTAGCATAACTATACTTTAATATGTAAATATTTCAAATAAACCATCTCCTTTCCACCCCAAGCCAAGACACATCTTTGACATATGACAAGCCAAGAGCACATTTTGGAGTAGTTTTCTAGAGCTTTTGCCACTTTGGAGTCCTAGCGGTCCTCTATTAACCCACCTGCTTTGACTTCAGGATAAATTTGGTGGATTTAACATTTCTGGGGTCATTCATGGATGAAAGGATCCCAGAAAATCCATTATTAAAAAAAAAAAAAAAAATATATATATATAAAAGACTGAAAAAGTCTGGCCCCGAGGTGTTCCCTTGGCCGGGCACAGCCCCAGCTCTGGAGCATCCGAGGTCGCCTTAGGTCTGGGGTTGCTGTTTCTTTTTAACTTCTTTTACCCGAGTCCTAATTTTCATGAAATCTGGGAGAATTTAAGAATCTTTGAGATGCTTTAAGTCCTCGATCACTCTTGTCCAGCTGCTTTAAAAAAAATTATTCCGGAGCAAAAGAAAGACACAGCAGTACCTACAGCCAAGTCTGGACGGCGAAAAAACGAATCCTTAATATTTCATTTAAGAAGAATAAATAGGATTTGTTACTGTGAGTATGATCGGTGCGTTTCCGCGGGGTATTGTTGCCTTTTTTTTCCTTTTTTTTTCTTTTTTTTTCTTTTTAAACATGTAATCATTCCCTGAATGCAAATGTGGGTGGGGAAGTGGGAGAGATCCGTGGTAGGAATGCCGAGAGCCCTTCCCAGCTGACACAAGAGGTCACGCAAGAGCCGTGAGCGGCTCCCGAGCGCTGGCATCAGCTCCAAAGCACCGCCAGCTTTTCCTCTTTAATATCCCTTCTTATCTTCCCTCGGGTGCTTCTCGCTCGATGCAGCCGCTGCAGGTGAGACCCCGTGAAGATCCAAGTCACCGGAGGTCGGGGACAAACGCAGTGTCAGCCACCAGTGCCACGGCTCTGCCCGAGCCCCGAGCGAGACATCGGGGGCTGGAAGTGCCGGGGTGCTCCAGCTGCTGTCTGCAAGTGTGAAACTGGGACTTAAAACGATGATGCTCAATCATTTTTCACATTCGCAGACCAAATTTTAACTGAAATGTGAGAATTAGCCCCACCTGCAGACAGCACCCAACAGCCAGGTTTCACCTGGGATGGATGAAACCAGCCAGAGGTGATTTATTGTAACCAGGACTTTGGCCAAGCAACCTAATTCCTCTAACCTGTATTTCATTCCCTGTTTTCCCTCTCCATCTCTGCGGCCTCCAGACAGAAACATCACCCCTGGGAAAGGACCCAGCCCCGCCCCAGCTGTGTCTCAGCCCCGGGCCCACCTTGCAGATGAACTGGTTGCCCAGTACCGAGGTCCCAGTGGCTCTGGAGGAAGCATGGCATGAGCAGGAGAGCCCATGAAGGGAAGGGACCTATTTCCCTGCCCCAGTTTTGCAGCCCCTCGGGCCTTCCCCTGCCATTTCCCCCCTGCCCTGCCCTGTTGGATGGGACTGGAGGAATCAGCAGCAAAATGGAATCACAAAGGCAAAGCCCCCCAGGGCTGAGTCAGAGGATGCTGCTGGAGAGGAGAAGGTTCAGTGAGGAAAAGTCCCCCGGCAGATCGGGACAATGGGAGGTTCTTTACTGTCTGTGGAGTGCTTTGGGGCTGGAGGGAAGCAAATGTGTGTCTGGTGGGATGCACAGCACACCCCAGCTGGGATGGAAGGGACTGTCCTGAAGATGCTGCTGTGAAGCAAAAGCAGCACTGGAGACAGGTGGGAGATTGCATTAAAATACTAAAAAATAATTGTAATTTTTAAAAGTCCAGAAAGTAAAGAAAAAGAGAATTAGTAAAAAAAAAAAAAACCCCAAACCCACCAAACAAACAAGAAAACCCACCATCATCCTACAACAACAAAAAAAGGCACTCATGCATCAACAGTAAAACAAACCATTAACCAGAACAAAGAGTGCTAAGAAGGAAAAGCTGCCCTCCTGGGATGCTGTGTGTGTTGGTTTTGGGGTAGAGTTAATTTTCTCGCTTCATGTCCTTCTCCTAAAACACAGGATTACAGCTTCTGCTTCCACTTCTCCCTCCTTCTGCACTGTCGCTAATTTCTCATGTCCCTGTGTCACAACATCAGCTGAGAAAACTGTCTGGAGTCTGGAACACCCTGCTGGCTCTGTCAAAGGCGGCAGCAGGGAAGCAAGATTGAAGGGACTGAGTTTGTTTAAATCTCGGGGAGAAGAAAGCAAGGGAAGAAGTGACAGTCTCCAGCTACAGAAAAACTGCCTGGAAGGGCTCTTCTTTGAGCTGCTGCAGACAGGACAACGAGTAACAGGCTTAAAGTACAGCAAAGAAAGCAGTGCTTGGGCAGCAGGAAAAAAAATAAAAACCAAGAGGGCAAAACATGGAAATAAACTGCCTGGGAGGATTGTGAAATCCCAATTATTACAGGTTTTTTAGAACAAGTCTGTCAGGACTGACAGGCAGAGTCCATCCTGCCTGCAGGCAGAGGAGGAGCTAAAAATATCTCACAGTCCCTTCAATCTCTATTTTCAATGTTTTAGCAGAAGGCTGATTAGGCTGCTCAGCACCACCATCAGCTTCAAGACAAAAGCCATTTCTGTTCAAATATATTCATATATTAAGACACATATTAAAAGAAAATAAAATCCATATTCCCCTCCTAGACCAATCCTGAGCTTCCCATGTTCATGGGTTTTGATTAGAGAAGACAGTTGAGTTTCCACAGCAACAATGTTCAATCCTTCAGCATTTAAGATGCTACTCAATCCTTGCTGTTTGAAGCCAAAAGTGCCACTGGTTCCCCACGTTCAGCAGGTGGTGTGGGTTGGGTTTCAGTGTTTCAACATCCAGAATAACTACAGCTCTCCATCCAAACATCCTGTGGGCTGCTCTGAATGTCCTGTTGGAGAACAGCTCAGCTGCTGGCTGGCCATGTCACAGGAGCCACATGCCACATCTGGTCACACCTTTGCGCCATTCCTGGAAGCCAGCACCACCCACCAGACAGTTAGGAGGTGCCTGCTGAAGCTAAAGCCACTCACTCAGTCAGTCTCCACCAACAGCTTTTCACCTCTGTGAAAATTTAAGGGAGATTTGCAAAGGCACCTAAAGGATTTGGGCACTCAAATCCATGCCAGCAGGGCTGGGGCTGCTAAGCAACAGAGACGTCTGAACAGATCCCTCTGAGAGCACACGAGCTTCATTAGCCAATTATGTAACTTCTGTTATAAAACTGGCCTCTGCCAGCCTTTTACAACAGGATTTTGGTTCCCCAACTTATCCTTAGGAGCAAGCACCCTGGTTCTGCCAAGGGAACAAGCAATGCCACCCTCACTGCTCACCACAGACAGGAGGAGGATGCCCGGGGTGGAAACAATCCAGTGACAGACACCCAGCTCAGTAACAAAACACCATCCACCAAACACTACCCAAACAGGAATCTGAAAACTCTTTTATCAAGAGAGCCCTGCTTTCCCTTGGGGTTCAGAACGGTGAGTAGAACTTTTCTGTGTGTTCAGCTGGCACCTGGGGCAGGTGCTCTGTGCTGAATTCTCCAAGCAGGCTGCAAACCCCTCATGCCAACCCCGAGGCTGAGCAGCCTGGGGGTGTTTAGCCCCGGGGATAGTGTTACCACACCACTGCTGCTTGTGCCACTTGGGCAGTGCTGGGAATGCCAAGTTAAAGGCATCCCAACACTTCCAAATTGCCACTAGAGAACATCTCAGGTGTCTTACGTCCATTCCCTTCCCTATGACAGCAGTTGGTGAATTTATTCAGACAAATGATGACTGAAACACTCCCAAGCAGCAGGATGGAGGAGCAGCCTCGGGCTGTTGGAGCACAGTGGTCCATGGCACAGGCCGAAAAAGGGAAGGCAGAAAGCACCCACACCCTGGAGCCAGCTCTGCTGTGCCATCCTGATCACTCTTTTGTCAGCTATTTTTAGCTTTAATCTTATGGCACCTATTGATGGGTGAAAGCAATCAGCAGCAGAGCCCAACATCCTGTGCTTTTTAAAAATAGCAAAGCACAGAGAAAAGATTTAGTCAAGCACATGATGTGAATATGATAGGCTTGGCCTTCAGGGACATCTCGTGGCTAAACACACCAGACCCAAGTAAAGAATTGTGTAGAGGTTCTGAGCAGGAGGGGTATATAAGCAAGAAAAAAAACCTATGAAAAATTTTAGTATCTTCTCTTTAACTTGCTCATTCCAGCCCCAACAATGTGCATTTTATAGAATATCCTGAGTTGGAAGGGACCCACAAGGCCACTCAAGCCTCTTGGAAAGAACTTCCTTACTTACCTAAAACTGGGAGATGGCAACACAATTTCTTACCATAATCACAAATAATTAAGAGGAATGTGGAGCAGACAGGATTGGAACAGCAGCCTGCTTTTAGACATTTTTTTGTTAATAGGAAGAAAAATGAATACCGCCTCTGTGCATTCCTCGCTGCTTAAATTAAACAAATACAATTCAAACAAAAGCACTCTAAGAGAAATCCTTAAATAAAGCCCTTCATTTAATAGAATTACTTTTTGATGCACAAGATATTGTGCTATAAAAACATGACCTAAGAGTATACCAGTACTCAAAGTACCTGCTGCATCCCAGATGTATTCTGGAAAGGTCCATCTGTAAAACTGTAAATTTTGCTATCACTGCTTCATTTAGACTCAGCCTACTTGTTGCACTCCTAAAACCTAGAGGCCCAGAAAATACAGAAGCAAGTGCTTTTAAAAACATTTGCCTCAGGAAGACAAAGAAATCCCATCTCTGTACTGCAGCAAACATTACTGGAAAAAGCACTATCTTTACTCCTGAGAGAAGTCAGCCTTCAGAGCTGTAATTAGATGGAGGGGAAAAAAAAGAAAAGATTAATTGATATGCCTGTTTTTCAGACAGAAACACATTTTTAGTTCAGCTTGTCTATATTTTATGCAATGATAGTCCTCCAGGGATAGGAGCAAAATTATGTATTTCAATGTTCTAAGCTGAAAAAGAATTCCCAGTATATAATGGTATAAGAAAATTGATCCAGAACAGGAAAAGGGAAAAGCAAGTTCAAAATAGACCAAAATTTAGACAGAAATATATTTTTTTCCTATTAAAAACTGAATAACTTGGATTGCAGTCTTTCCTACTATTTTTAAAGCATTGGCTGAGCAGGCGTGAGGGTCCTCAGCTCCAACTCGGGTTCCCTTTTGTCAGGAGTAGCCACAGTGTCAGTCCCTGACGGCCCTGCCCAAGTGATGGAGGGGGGAAAAAAACAATCACCAAGAATACAAGAATTTCCAAATTGCACCAAATGTTTATTGTTAGTCTAGTACATTCAATATCATATTGACTAGAATACAGTAATTCAAAATATTTTTGGCGAATTGAAATTTTTTAAAAACCATTTCAAACATTCCAAAAAGCAAATGCCATGAAAAATTAACTTAAAATTAAAACAAACATATTCAAGCAATAGTTTCATTTTTGACTACAGAAAACCTTTAAATGTATTTTAGTGGTTTTAACAGTACTGCATTTCAACAAAATATATGGACTTACAAAAAGTGGAAAATATTAAAATAGACACAATGTTAAAAAACTGAGGCATCCACATGTGTGAGACCCTTGTAGCAGAATCACCTGCCCAGCTGTTCCCTTTGCTCTCTTTTGGGGCAGTTCATGAGTTTGCTGTGGTGCTGCCACTTCTCTGATCACCTGCTACCACCACACAGCAATTCTTCAATGTCTTGAATTTAAAGTTTGTCCCTCTGGTAAATTCCCTATACAAATGTAAATATTCTAAAACTTGCAACCCTCTGGCAAATCTAAGTGAAACTTTAAAACATCCCTATCTTGCTATTTTTTGTTTGCAGACAGGCAATATCCAGAACAAAATCTGAAAAAGGCAACACATATTGGTTTTGTTTTTAAATACTGACATGAAAAACTGAGTAAATTAGAAAAAGGATAATGTCAATCTTAATATAAGACATTCATTACATAGTGGGGACAGGATACAGTTATTGGACAAATAGGATTACAATGACTCTTGTACACTGGTCATTAAAGTACATGTTCTACAATCATGACTTGCTACCACAGCTGGATTTCCTGTACAGACAGACAGCAACAAAGACCAGCTGGACTCTGTGTGAAGTCCCAGGATGACAGGTGACACCCTAGCAAGTTCTCCAAGCTCTGCTCCCTGCCAGGCTGTGCTTGTGAAGAACCCTGAGCTCCAGGTGCTCAGCAATGCTTGCCTGCTGCTCCCACCAGGATTTCCCAGCAGACCCACCCAGCCAAAAGCTGGTGGGACCAGTCAGTTTAAGTGCCTTTGGAAATCCAGGCCTCAGTGTCATGTGTGTGTACATGGTTTGGGGAAGTGAGTGACCCTGGCTTGGATGGGGGATATTCCTCACACAAGCCCTCACCCAGGGCAGCACAGGTACAACTGGGAACCTGGAGGAGAAAAATCACCTCAGCTATTCCTTTACAGCTCATCATGAATAAAGCCAACCTAAGGTCTGGTTCAGTGGTACTGTAAATGAGCAGAATGAGCAGAATGCTGCCATGTTAGAACTCAGCAGAATCACATTTAGGTTTTAGTTTGTAAAAGTGGTTATTACAATACGCCTGCAACACAACCTTCGGAAGAGGTACAATGTTCGCTCATCAGGACAGGGTGTGGAATGTAACCATTTCTTGCAAGATTTTGCAACATGAGTAGCTGCATAGATGACAGTTGTGTGTCTTCAGTTCAATAAATGTACTTTTAAAGTTTACAAAAAACACAAAAATTTTCTATAAAAGTCACATTATACCAAGATAATGGGTGGTAAAAGTAGATTAGTTGTCTCTGATTCATGTTTAAGAAATGATAAGTGGAAAGTGATAGAAATCAATTTCAGGTCAAGAGCTGAATTTCACTATTGCACTGACTTCACCATTTGAATCACTAATTTAGAAAAATTCACATAGTTAAAAATTGTAAAATTAAACTAGGATACAAAACTTGTTTGTAAACATCAGGTAGCCAGTTCTGCTAATGTGGAATGGACTCTTGGTTACTGCAGTACAGTATCTTGGTTATTTACAGCACTTGCCATGTGACGGGCAATGGCAGGACACAAACATCGGTTCACAGTAATTGTGTTCACAGAACTACCAAAGTCAGTGCAGTTTTGCTGTGCAATTTGTCCAATTCCCCCAAATTCCTTAAGTCAAATAATACTGTTACAGAGGCCAAGTGCAGATTATTTTTTTATATACCTCTATATATCTATAGATACAGATATATAGAGATATACATAATCTCATAAGTGACGAATGATGTCTGCAGGACTTCTGTAAAGGTACTTCCAAATGGCATAGTAATGGACAGCAGCTGCTGTGGCCACGAAGACGTGCCAGATGGCGTGGGCAAAGGGGATCACTCCATCACTCTTGAAGAACACCACACCCAGGCAATAGATCAAACCTCCCCAGGCCACCTCCTGCAGTCCCTCGGTGTTGCTCTGCCAGAGAACAAGGACAGGTCAGGGGCGGGGTGTAAAGGGGACAAAGTGTATTTATGGACAAAATACAAAATGCTTTTCTCCCCCAAGCAAAGGGAGCTGGCTGTGACAGCTCAGAAAATCTTGGGTGGGACAGATGAACAAGTGAGAATGCAGTGTATTGATATTACACTTTGTGAAATGCACAATAATGTGCTTATATACTATGTCCCCATAGCACTAGAGAAGTTATACTGGGATAACTCAAGAACTAAAATAAGTTTGATGTTTTGCTTCATCAGCAGAGCAGACAAACATAGAGACAAAGAAAACCACATTACTCTGAAAGTGTGAGTTTAATGCAGCTCCTCCCAGCTGGATGAAACTCCTAGCAAGACTTTGATACAGCCAGTAAGGCATTAACTTGAAAATGTGTCAGGTTTACATTAGCAGAAGAGAGGGTTAATCAACATTATTTAAAATGTGCAACTATAAATAAGTTTGGAGTAGGATGCTTTTCAGATGCACCAAGAAACCCAAGCTCTCTTTATCTACACAATGCAGCCCAGATTGAACAAAACAAGGCAGCATTTCACTGAAATGTAAACTGTAAGTCCAAACTATGACTGGTTGTATTTGGTTGTTCTGCAGAGAACATTTACAGTCACAGTGTGCTAAAAGGAACATCTCTGCAGAAAAAAGAGTTGCACTAGAATTTAAGCTGGTTATAAAAGGCAAGTTTTGTTTGTTTGCACTGTTAATAGTCACATTCCTTACCATGGATGTCACTACCAGAGCAGGAGAAAATCCCATCGCTAAATAGAAAAAGAGTTCAACGATCTTATACCTAAAAAGGAATGATTTGAGTCATTTAAGGAGGTATACAAAAGGATGAACATTTCCTTCAATATTAAAAAAGAATAATTTAAATAATGTATTGCTATGAGGTCATTATTCAAAAAGCTTTTCATGCAGACAGATAACCAGTGTTTTATGAAAAAATTAAAACTAGTGTTTATTTATCTCTGCATTGTAGAGTTGCAGGCAATACCTTTTCTAAGTACTGCCTAGATGCCTTCACTTGCAGTAAGTATCAGTGAGAATAAACCTCTGAGACAACTTAAACTTTCTTATTTGATGAGAACCTTGGTAGCTCATCTCCAAAACAACATTTGGTCTTGTTCCCCGAGAGTAATTTTCAGTTTAAAGTTATATGCAAAGGATAATTCTTACTTTTCATGGTAGAGAAATACATAAAGGGTTCCTCCAGCAGCCATTAGCCAGATAAACCATCGCATGTGAGATGCCAGAGGTCCCAGCTCACGGAGATTTAACCTGGATGCACAAAGATTCCAAGAGACAGAAGTGATGAGTGAACGGACCACACTGACACACGAGCAGTATGGACTGATAAAAACAAGTATTTACTCAGAGGTTTAACTGCAGAATGATGGGGGAACCAACACTGGGACATTCTATCCACAGAGAAGGAGAAGGTGTTTGCACTGATGGGTGGAAAGCATGAACTGAAGTACGTAGAATATAAATAAACTGCTTTCTGATGTTTTCTAGCATCACTTTCTGTTCAGCAAGGCCCAGGAGATGACATTACAATGTCTGTCACAACACAGAATGTCGTCAATTGCATCCAAGAAGGCACCTGCAGATTTTGGAAAACTGTAATGACAAACTGTTTACTTTGGAAAAGCTTTGATTCTGCGCCTGTGCTTCCCATTTCTTACCATGGTGCGTAGGATGCTGCAATGAAGACGTAGATCATCATTCTGTCACACATATGAAAGCAATGCTCCATTGTCCTAGGGAGACAGAGACAGAACAGGTCACCATGATATATTTTGGAAAGATTTTTGCATCATCTCATTTTCCTGATATGTTTTGGAATTACTTTGGGGAAAATACCATCAGCTCCATCCCTCTTAAAACCATGTGGAGGAACTGAGACACATAAGAGCTGAGCACTTCTCCAGTCCTCTCCCCTTCTTCACCCCACCTCACATCCCTGTCACATCAATTCTGCCTAATCCAGACACTGTTACTATTTAGTGACCACTGGCTAAACCAAATTTATGGCCCAGATTTATTTAGGGGTCATACATGGGACCAAAAAAATAAAATAAAAAATAAATCACATCAGTTTTGCTATTGCTGCCTTGCTCCCAAGGAGGTTTCCTGCGCGTTGGCTGAGCACTGTATTCTCTTGGCAAAAGCTGTGTTCCTCAAAGCATTTGAGCATGCCATAGTCCCAGAGTGTCTCCATTTCTGCAAAGGGCTATTATCCATCAGCCACTTACATTATGTTTTTCCCATTCTGCTTCTGGATTAAGAGCTGCTAGGGCCTATGAAAACACATTTTCCTCGTGACAGAGCAGCAGACATTCAAGTTTATTGGTACATGAGCTTGGCTCACTATACTTCCAAAAAAAAAAAAATCAAGGATGATTCAGTAGAAAGTACCACTCCCAACCTCCTGTAAAAATTGGTTTTGACTGAGAAACACAATGGGGAAACATCACAAGAAAGCAAAACATTTTCTACTGCTACCTTAAGTGACTCTTTTTCCAGGAAACGATGTGGAACACAGTGGAGACAATGAAGAGGGCACAGAGCCCCATCCCGTACATCCATGCTGTTATCTTCTCCCAGCGGTCGTCGGAGAGCCGATGGAGGAGGGCACTGCCCACGATGGCAGGAACAATGAGGAACTGGGAAAACAAAAGGCCATTGTCAGGTCTTTGCCGTGGTGCCACCCACGGAGCAGCACCAGCAGCCAGAGAGAGCTTGGCCCCAGCCAGAGAAAGTTTTGTCATTTAATTTTAAGTTGACATATCAGCACCAAAAATTCAACAATGTGTCAGGCATAGGTTAGATCTGGTTTTGCTAAATTTCTCCTGCCATGGTACCAAGGAAGGTTACTGACTCCCCTAGCCAAGACAGCAAATTCTTTTGTCTAACTTTATAAGTATTAGCAGTGGTTTTATTTTCACATTCTGCTTCATGTTTTAAAACCATGTTGATCTTACTCTAGGCTTGGCTTTAAGCCACCTCTTGTGCATAGACACACAGCACAAGACAGACCAAAATAAACTTGAAGCCCAAATGAAAAAACAAAGCATTTAGCAAAGTGCTGTTGCAAGAATTAAGCAATAGTTTTGCAGAACTTGGGTTTAAGCTAACATAAATAAATTAGCCACAAACTTCTCTCATGAATAGATTTTTAATGCACAAAGATGTTCTTCTAATGCAGTGTATCCAACTCTGTTTTCCTTCCCACCTCCCTCTCAAGCATATTTAATTCACTTCCTCCAAAACAGGCCCTCTTCAAACATCATGATGGGATGGAATTACCACGCTCGCATGAAGCATCCAAGAAGTGGCTGCAGGCTTCGCATACATTTAAAACTACACTCCCTTCCAGAATAAAATACACGATGTACCTCTATCTCCTTCAGGAAAAGGCAAAAAGAAAATGGGGGGGAAGGAGAAAATAATCCAAAACCCCCTAAAAACCATCCTATGTCCAACAATTATTTAAAGAAGAAAGCTCACCGACTCAGACATTTCTATCCATCTCCTTCCACTATCAAGGCCAATCTTTGTTAGCCTTCTAAGTTACAAACACTGCACAAATTCCCTTCCAGGTCCTACAGCGTGTCTTAAGATGTTAATTTGTTCCCTTGGGTTGCAAATAAGCTTCTTAGGTTAAAGTTTTGGTAATTTAACCCAAGTCTCATATGTTAAACAATAAAGCCAGGAATGAGAAATGTTTAAACAAATCTGGCCACTTTGCATTACAGGTTTGATAGCTCAGACTGCAAAGTTCTAGTCTAGCCTGACCTGTCTGTCCTTTATCTAACTACAGACCAGAGGAAATCAAGGTTCTGCTCAGTGCACAGGATGCAGAGCAAACTGAACGGGTCTGAGAAGAAGCTGGTCGAGCCAGAGAATAACAGCAAAAAACAAGTGCTTTTTCCTTATGGCTTTGAAGTACATCAGCTGTAGCTTCATTACTATTAAATTTCCTAATGTTTTGCACAATTTAGTCTATTTATTCCAAAAGCTGCAGAGCCATGGAAATGAAAAATACGGCATTGATACAGTCACAGAATTGGGACTAGAGGTGAAAACATTTCCTGAGCTTTGTAATGAAACTATGGAAGTTGACATTGTGCACTTTAAGGCCAGAAATAGTCTGTCAGCCTGGCTTCTAATTTATCACCAACCCTAAGTTTCCATGCACACATCCTGGATAGCCCCCAAATTCAGGGAAGGTTGAAATGTGTCACTCCTCAGGAGATCAGTCACTCCTGTTTTCCACACATGACACACAGTGTGAATGAAGTGTGGCTGAAGCTCCTGGGACAGCCAGGAACTGATGAGATGTGACAGCTGTTTCACTGGTTTTTGTGGGGTACAGGAGGATGCTCAGCTCCAGAAACAGTGCTGTAGCGATGACTTTAAGCTGTGCAGTCCCACTGTATCCACATTCCTCAGTTTGCTTCCCCATTTTTAGTGCAAATTTCAGTTTTGACTAAACTTGACAGAGAACTAAAACGTTTCAGAGTGATTAAGTACCCATAAATACCAGGTAATATACCAAAGTCCTACTAATTCCCTAGAACAGCCTAGGCATGAGCTGCTCAGGGAGCCTGACAGAGATCATTTTATAGGAAAGGAGCCCTCTTTGGAAACAAGATTTAGATATTACATAGAATAGCCTGCCTTTCTTACACACAGACTCCAGCTTTTTACTAATCTCCTCAAAGAAACATTTCACAAGCTAAGGTGTGACATGGGATGCTCAAACGGACCAACACAAAGTTCAGTGTCAACCACTTTTTCCAGTAATTATTCTGTATAAAGTAATGCAGTTAAAACAGTAAAAGATGCCATTCTCTTCTCACCTCTCTTTGCACCTTCAGAATCAAGAGTACAGCACATGAATTAAGACCTTAAGCTGTTTTTTGCCTTGTCCTGGCTTTAAAGAATGATTCTACTTCTCACAGGGAACAGCACTGTATTCCATGAGAAGGACTGATTATTTTTTCTAAGTGTTCTTTTTGGAAACACTTTCCCCTCTGTGCCTGACAGGCACCATGGGAACAGTCAGACAAAACAAGAGATGTTTTATTACTTTTTTTTTTTTTGGCAAAAAATAGCTAGATTAAATACAAAATCCAGAAATTATACCCTGCTGTTCTAGCCAACTGGATAAAAGTTCTTCAGATGGCCATGCCATAACAAGTAATATACGGTACAATGGGGTTTACCCATCTTACAAAAGAAATATAAAACTTTAATTCATAAAAAAGGCAGATTTCCCCATGCTCATTTGAAAAAATCACTTGCACAAGAATTACATTTTAATCTCCAGTTTTCAGAATGGGAAAGCCATCAATCAGCCCTTTAAAAGGAGGGGAATTTACCAAAAAAGCAGTCAGAGAATCAGAACTAACAGAATGAGTGGGACTGTGATGTATTATTTTACAGCATGACAAAGCATTATTTAGTTGCCAATATTCCTTGAAAAAAACTCCAGCTACAAGTCACAAAATCTTTGCTTATTTCATCATGGAGCGCAAGTCTTCCAAGTGAGTATCATCAAACCCAGTAACTTAATGTACTGTGAGCAAACCCAGAACTGTGATGTGCTAATTTACTAATTTTAGCACCTTGATTAATCCTGGCTGCATCAGAAATGGGGTTGGAAAAGAGATCTGTAGAACAAGAAAGAAAGCAACAGTTTCCTAAGCTTTCTAGAGAAATGCCAGAACAAAATGAGACAATGAAGTGAAAAGCTCTTTGCAATCAGGAGGAAGATAAAAGACTAAAATATGTTTATTTACAGCTATAGGTGGGAATCTTTCAGAATAGATTTCAGCACAACCCATGTTTTGGGAAACCAACCACAAACTCTGGTGTCAAAACAAGCACAAAGCCTTAAGGCACAAGGAAAAAGGCTGACACAATAAACTGTGAACCTGATCAGGGTCACTTCAGGGAAATTACACTCTCTGGTTACCAACTTACAGCAAAATACCCAGTACCTTCCACATGTCTGGGGTTGCTTAGGATACTCCTCCCCGGTCAGTATTTTACCTGTATTCTTTCCGTAATTCTCTAGACAATCTCTGCCACAGAGAGCTTTAAAAATGTGTGGGAAGTTTTGCTTTCGTATATAACATTCATGGAAAATGAAGTTATTTTCCTTGCACATCATGCAGGCAGCAACAAGGCCATTTTATGCATGAGCCACTGCAGCAGAGCGTGGTGTTACTGCTGCAATCTTGTGAGCCTCTCACTGGGAGGGAAACACCAAGGGCACAAAGATGGTCCACGCACTTCCTTTTTGGAAAGGAAGGCAACAGAAAGCTCAATAAAGCTGCCAACCACTCCCCCCCGCCCTGCAAAATGCAAGAGGGAACCATGAAGGGCTGTGCCCATCTCCAGCTGCCTGCTCCAGGAGTGCACTCCTGTTACCATCTCTCCCTACTTTTCTATTTTCCCCTAATTTTAAGAGACCAGTAACATGGAGTGGGAGGCCCACAAGCAACTTGGGCTGTGCAACACACAGAGAGCAGAGAAACTGCTTATCCCAGTCAGTGGGAATAGAGCAATTTTCATCGGGAGAGCCCTTCTGAAATTTTGATGACCCCTTCTTCCATGCTCAAATGGCCTTCTAAATGCTCCAAGTCTCATTTTTTAAACATTTATACTACTTCTGGTTTTCCATGCACTTCACAAACCCAGCCTGGAATACAGACTATAACTCATTTTAAGAATAGTTACACCTTTTAAGGCAGTTGGAAGAAACATTTAGAGGAGTACAAAGCAAGCCACGTCTAAATTCTGAGGTTTGAACACAGCAGGGTCTATCTTTTGTCTGATAAACCTTACGTACACCAGAAAGCTTCACGATAAAAGAGCCATCTCTCCCCTCCAATTCTTACAACCCCTGCATTTCTCATGCACTGTTTCCTTCCTGTTCCTTCACACACAGAGAAGTTTTTTGTCTGTTTTCAACTACTTTGCTGCCATTCCTGTCTCTCAGTGTCTGAAGGCAAGTCAGTGCTTCATTTAAAGCTAAAAAAAAAGCAAGACATTTAAAATAGCCTTACAAGTTAGAAATTTGAAGATACCTTACTATGCTACACAAAGTTTTAAATATTGTACCAAAAAGTTGTACCTTGGATTCTATACCCTCCTTTATCCTTGTTTTTTTGTTGCTTGTTTGTGTTTTTTTTATTAAGCAGCTGCCTAAACTTATTCCTGTGTATTTTTAAGCCCAAAACCAGATGGGATCCCTACTGAGAAGCACGGCCACACCACTAAGAAGTACAGCCACACTCAAAGTAGAAGTTGACTGCCTCCTGAATTATGAATAAAGGTTTGGAATAAAAACGTATTGAAAAACCATTGTTGAACTCTGTTTTGTAGAATCATCGATGTCTAATTGAAAACCCACACTGTAATCTAGCAGCAAAGACTCAGCCATTTGACCACCTAACATTTAGTAAGTCTGCAACACAAAGGAGATGAAAACATCCCCCCCCAGCTTCTTCTGTGCTTTCCCAGCCTAGACTCCCATTTCAGGACTTTAAATATTGATCAAAAGTTATTGCATATTTATTTTAACAGTTCATGGTAGGTTTTAGCAGATAGTTTGACTGCTCAAAAGTCATTACTTAGAAAGTAATTAGACAGCTACCAGAAAACACTGATCCCTCTTGGCTGTCACCTCCTGCTAACAGGCAGGAGTAAAACATGCCTGTTTTTCAACTAGGTGAAAGCTGAAATTGCTAAGGAGCACAGCAACTTCTGCCCGATATTTTGAAATCTAACTTTTTGGCCAGAGCAAACAAGATTTGCACAAGGATTATGAGATATACTACATATTTGCCCTAACTAACAGAATGTTGCTTCATTTCCTAGGCAAATAAGCATATATTTACATATTGCTGTACATGAGACTCTTGGCTTAAGAACACAGAAGCTTCAGTCAACTTTTCTGTATGCAAAACCAAGGCGATTCTGTTTTTACCAGCACGACGGAGCTGTATGTTTGTCATTTATGAAGTACACACAAGGGATCCCTAAGAACAGAGCTCCTCCTAGAACTGAAGTGTCCTGGGCACTACTTTGAGCATTCATGTCTGCAGCTCACTCAGACATACTGGAGATAAGAGACTGAGGACAAAGTCAAACATACTTCAGATGTTTGGACTTGAGAGATTGAGGAGAAGCACAAACTGCTTTTATAAAAGGGCAAATGCTATCTTGAAAAGCAAACAAACACATTTTTAAGTCCTTTTCAAAGTGCCAGACAGCAAATTAAACTTCCTAATTACTAAAAGAAAAAACAAATCAAACAGGACTACTTTTGTTATTCTTTATGTGAATACCATGTACTCAAATCTAGAATAAGTCCTTACATTATGAAAATAAGGACAGACTTGAAATTTCAGTAGGGCTGTCAGCATCACTGGGGCCTCTTGCAAAATAGCAAATTTCTTGAAGAGTCAGTAAGTATTCATATTAAACCATTCCAGCTGTAGCATTCCTGTAGCTCATACCCACGGACAGTCTGATGAAGCCTTCCTATTTCTCACATGGATAAATCTTTCTTGTACTTCCAGTATACAATTTGCACAATATTATGCCAGCACAGACCTGGGAAATCCACCTTGCAGGCTAACTAGTAGTGGCCTATACCCTCTTTACTGCAGGCATTCTTTGACTGGAACAGAGGGAAAATATCAAGTTAATGACCTGTAACACTGGTGAAAAGGAATCTTATGAAGTATCTGGAGCTCCAAGAGATTCAGAAGACTACCAAATATCTATTTGTCTGGACTGTTATAGCTAAAGCTTATAAACACAAAACCAGAGAGGTTGTAGATATGAACACAGTGAGGCAAAGGTAAGCATTTAGCAATCCAAACCCACAAAAATTTACTGAGACATCTGGTTAAAAAAAAAAAAAAAAGGAAAAGAAGCCAGAAGTGTACTTACTGCATGTGTGTAACAGTTAGCAGCATGTTCATAGCAAGTGGGTTTGTAGCGGCTGTTGGCTGGAGCTGGGTGGTTCATGAACCTGTTGAATAATTAAGAAGTACTTTTAGGAAAGTTACTAAAACATCACTCTGAGTGTCATGAAGGAAATGAAGGAATACCTCCAACCTAGTAGTGTTAAGAATTATAAGTACAGACATGTTCAAAGTAACTGCGATTTAAATTGCAAGTTCTCCCAAGTAAAGTCTCTTACCAGAAGCACATGTTAAATAAATTGCTGGTTATCTTTAACCAAGATTTCACATAGAGCAGTCAGACTCCCTCTTTTCTGATGGTTTGGTCAGATGAAGGATGAATTATTTCCTATTTAAATTACATAGCTAGAACTCAAATTACTCTTGAAATATGGAGTTCATCATAATTGTCATGGGTTACTCTTCTTTTAAGAAATTCTTCAAACTGCAGCAACACTCCAGTTTGGAACACTTGAACACTGACTTTTTGACTCCTTATAGCAAGCAATATTTGTGTTTGGAGCATGAAGTGGCTCCTTTTTTCCCATCTTGTATCTGTTATCAAGATCCAAACTACACGGGGATGATGAAAGGAGACTCTAATGGTCAATTCCAAAGAGGAAGCATTTCAAGAGGTTTGCCATAGACATTCCACCTTTTTCTGTAAGAATTTTCAAACGTTCTAACAACCATCAATCACGTCAAACGCAGTCCGTGCAAGCCGAATAGAATATGATGAAACCTGAGAGAGTTTCAGAAGAACTCGCCAATGCAAACATTTAAGTATATTAAAAACCCCAAACACTTGACTTTCTGTGAAACTCAATTTAAATCTGTATAGGAACACCTGTGAAAGACAGCACACACCTACAGATGCAACAGTCAAATGAAAGCTGTGAACTTCTCCAGCTCCAGTCTGTTATCCCAGCACTGCTGACGGTCCTATAAAAGTGATTATCTTTCACCAATAATTCCAGTTTACTCCAGACTATTCTGAAACTATGCACTGACAATTAGTCAGGTATCCAAGAAGCCAGGAACAGCTTCACAAGCAATACAGAACATGTCTGTATGCTCAGAACTGAGAGCAGCTTTGTTACCTAGATTTACACAAAAAGCTTGTTAGACAAACTTTGGTCCTTCCCCAAGTCCCCCCTGGTTTAAGTCAAAATGAGTCCTATTTTATGACATCCATAAAATATTGGCCAACCTCAAACCAGGGAAAAACAAATGAACAAATAAAAAACTCCAACCCAAATCTTATGGTTGGCATAAGCAGTTCCAGATTTCTGGGATATTTCACACGGTTTTCTTGTCTGATTTATTAAGTGACTTGTAAACCATTTTTTTCTAAACTGATACATGAAAATGTAGCAGTATTGGGAAAAAAACACAGTGTCATAATCGCTCCCTAAACTGTGGCAATTTCAAGAAACAGTTTCAATTGTTACTAACACAAAGGCTAAGAAAAATGTGGAGTTAATTCACAGGCATGGATCATAAATGATTGTTAGCAAATTAATAACCCTGCAGGAGTTAATATATGGTTAAAAATGGCAATTCCTTTGTCAGCCACAAATGGCACCTTGCTCTCCTCTCCAAGAAGACAATGACACGGTCATCACAAAGGCTTGCAGAATATTTGGAAATTTTTCACCCTGTGCTTGTAGGTCTTCAACAGCTGCTGCATACCATCTCTGCATCCTCTAAAGATGGAACATTCAGTTTGCTCAGTTCTGCTTCCAAGTTAGGAAAATGTTTAAAAATAAAAGCATCTGTTGGCTCAGCGAGTGGCCAGGCTTGGATTGCCCTTGTCCAACTCCATAAATTCAAAGTCATGGGAAACTGCACTTATCACATCTAGAATATTATTACATTTCTCTGTGGTGGTACCTTGGAAGTCTCACAAGAAGAAAAAAACCAAAAAAACAAACCAAACAAGCTCAAACCTGAAGAACCAAAAGGAATAAGCTTATACTCTGTAGTAGCTTTAAATTCCTGTTGTTCTAAATTTCTATATAAGATACTATTATCATATAAAAATCTATAAATAATTGAAGGCTCCTAATGGGATCTTCTATCATCCAATATTAGACTACATTTAATTTTTTTCCCTTTTTTTTTAGTAGAAAATATGCTGCATCTTTCTAAAGCAATCACATTGGATCTAGGGGGATAATGTTAGATTTCAGAATTATGAACAAACCCTTTAGAAATTAGGACCTCTTCCTCTCACTAATTTAAAGACAGTTATTAGCCACAGAACAGAACACAAAGACAGTAACAAATCTATCCTTGCTCTGTTACCTACATACAGAGTTGGGGTTTTTTTCCCTGTTTTGTTTGTGGCAGCATGGGAACAATTCAAATATTCTGCACCAGAGCTCCAGCATTAGCAACACCTCACCCATCCCCTTCACCTCAGTGTTTATACCAATAACACCAACACCACCGGTGTGTTTTGGCAGGAGGGGAAGAGTTCAGCTTCACCTCTGTCTTGCAGAAATGGGTCTCACAATGCCCCTGCACCAACTTTGCTGTCCATTTGATGGACCTGCACCTCTCCCTTCTGGAAGGGATCATCTGCAACAGGCTGCAGACCCTGATGCCAAACACTGGAGAATATTTGCTCAGGTCACTACTCACAGGCAACGCTCTTAGTAAAGCAAAGTTTCAGTTATTCCCCTGTGCCTTTTGATAATTAACTATTTATAAACGTTATCAGGAACAACTTCACAGGGAGGATCATTAACGGAGTGGTTGGAAGGGCAATAATTCCAGCCAGTGCTTCTCTTGAGCTAGTTTCATTTCTAGCTTGACAGTTCAGGTTTACTGTCTTAAGAAACAGATGTGAATTTTGAAAATAGCTGCTCTGTGATATTACTGACGTGCTCATCAAAACCAGGAAAATTATTTTGACACACACTGCTAAAGTCAGTCATATACTCCTGCAGCTATAGACACGTATGACATTGCAACACACAGGCAGAAGAATGTGGTTTCAGACATTCACATTCTAGAGGCAAAACCAGCTCTGCTCTTTCTTAAAGATAAATAAATAAACAAATAAACCCCATGCCATCACCAACAATGGATGCTTCTTGTTTCCTGCCTCATGAATACTGCAACACAGGGACATTGTTCTTCCTCCTATCTACAGGTTATGTTTGCCTCTTCTGGAAAAGATAATTGTGGGAATTATAATCTCACCTTCCTAGAAGTGGAAGCCCAATAAAGAACATTCAGATGCTGTTTATTCCTAAACAAAGGCTCTCTATAACACAGCCATTAAGGTTATTATCAAATGCAGGACAGTCTGATAAAGTCCCACTGAATTGGACTACAGTTTAAAGGAAATGTCTTTAATTGCAGCCTTCTGATTCTCTAGCAAATCTCTAATGCATTCTTTAACAGCAGATCTGGTGAAACCAGAGTAATTTAATCAGAGGATATGCAGCACATCTCACAAGGATGCATAAATACTTCTCCATTTAAGATACTGACAATCTAAGATATCTAAGATAAAATATTAATGCCTTCAGTACCAGAATATGAAAATTCTGAAATTAAGAGACTAGGATCTGCTTGCAGCCAGCCAGGAGAGCAGAATCCTTTTCCACTGAACTGAGCTGTGAGTTCCTTTTCATAATTTAAATTCTCAGTGCTCAGGATCTGCTCAAGGCCAAGGAAGTCAAAGATTCAGAACTTCACAGCAAGCAAACAACTTTTGATGAACACATTCCCAATACAAGTAGAGGTATTGAAAGAGACACATGACAATTTAAAATAAGAGGGAAGAAACTTATACCCCTCTCTTCACACTGCTTGATCTTTGATCTTGAAATACTTTTCAAATATTTTAAATATCTAGCATACAGGCTGATCTATCCTTTGTGACAGACCCTAGTCTCAAGCTCCTATTCATTTCCAAGGAGCAGATGCTGTATGTTTCCCAGAGATTTCAGAATTAAGAGAAGATAGTATTTGGGAGACAAAGCAGAAGGAAAATCCGAGGGTTCTTAATGCTTTGTCTTTGTATGCAAAGCCAGCTTAGAAAAATAAATTACAAAATCCCAAATCTATTGCACATATCTGTATGGCATGCGACCGGCACCACAGCAAGCTTAGACCCCAAACTGCAGAAGGGAAATCAAATCTTGCCTTATTGATGATTCCCATCTGCTGAATGAATTATTGTTTTAAGCATGAAGCAAAATGTCAGTAAAAACAGCAGGCACTGACAATGGCCTCAAAGATCTGGATTTTTTTAGTCTTTTCAGGAAGTATATTTCCTTCATTGAGCTCAAAAGGCCTCATACTTCCTTTTGCCAACTTAAAAGCACATTCCCCCTTTTTGTGTCTTTCTTTCTTTGTGCTTTCCAGCAGCAGGAGAAGCCATTTAGACCTAATAAACCACAAATAACAGCGTATGAGAAACTGCAACAAGGTGAGTGTAACTGCACAAAACCAGCAGTAGCATAGATCAAATGGGATTAAAAATTGCTTCATTATCTAAATATATGCTTCAGTGTCTAGGATGTTATCTAGGCTCTTTGTTTTCAAGAGGAAAAACAAAAAAATTACAAGCAGGTCAAAACAGATCTGCACTACATTTTCCTGATGACCATTTAGATTAAATTTTGAAGAGAAACTAAAGGATTTATAAAAAGCTTGCTTGCTTTAACCAAATTGGCTGATATATCCTCTTTACAAATACATTCAATTAAAAGTAGATCCATAGTCCTCTGCACTAGCCACCTTCCTTCCTGGATTTGACAGTATCTAGCTGTGGTTCGTAACTGTTCACATAATCTTTACTATCACTGAACATCTGAGGCACAGAAATAATTCAGATCAGTGCAGAAGCAGTTCCCTTATTTGGAAACATGAGCAAAATCACTCGCTGTGTGAAGGTTCATGTACTTACAGCATGATACTAAAGATAAAAGGAAACCTGCAATACTCTGAGAATCCACAAACAACTCTGGTATCATACATAGATGGGGTCATGGAAAAAAGTGCCTGTGCATCCTGCTGACCTCCCCAAAACCTCCCCAGCTTTCTGGCAAGTACAAAAGGCAGCAATTCAAGCAAAGAGTGGGCAGAAATCACAAGTTACCCCAGGTGCTGCAGCACATCTGAGCTCAGGGGCAAGGGACCAGCCAACCAAGGTGTGGGCTAGCAAAGAAACCACATCCGACTGCATTCATATTTTTCTCTTTCAGTTTTATTTCCCTTTTAATACTTAGGTTTTAGTTTCTTGAGCAAGTTGGTGAAAGGAGAGCAGGACAGCCCCACCGCAGATACCTGGTCAGGGAAGCCACTGTGAAACTGGCCCCACCCAGGAGATGGGCTGTCCATCAATAGTTATCAGCCTGGCAGCTGGACTTTGGGCAGTGAAGAACCAAAAGCCCACAGATGTTTATCCAAGAATCACGACTGCAGTTACCCAATCGATCCCCCCATGAACACAAGCAGCATCTTAAACTGAATGAGGGTTGATTTTTAAGCTGAAAGAGCATAGATTTAGACTGGATACTAGGAAGAAATTCTTCCCTGTGAGGGTGCTGAGGCCTTGTCACAGAGAAGCTGTGGCTGCCTCATCCCTGAAGTGTCCAAGGCCAGGGTGGACAGGGCCTGGAGCAACCCGGGATAGTGCTAGGTGTCCCTGCCCATGGCAGGGGGTGGAATGAGGTAAGCTTTAGGGCGCTTCCAACCCAGACCATTCTGTGATTCCATGATATTCAATGCGTCGTCGGAGGCAGCAGAACAAGGATCTCCATCGCCCCGCGGGGGCACACGGAGCCGGCGAGCGCTGACCCAGCCCGGCCCAGGAGCCACAGGTCGGGCCCCGCGGGAGCGCTGCGA
>WEIT01038661.1:68713-109675 GCA_013389985.1 Dryoscopus gambensis | reverse complement strand
CGGCTGAGCCGGGATTCCGGGGAAGCAACGGCAGCGGCCGCGGCGGTTCCAGTGCTGGCCGTGCCCAGGGCCTGGCTGCAGTTCGTCCCGCAGCCTCGCAGGGGGATGGAGCAGCACCGGGGGGCTGTTGGGGACAGCGGTTCAATCCCCGTTGTCTCAGCTCGTTCATCAGAGAGGAGGGCTTGGCAGTGGCAACAGGCCTCTTCTTTCCAGTCTGGGAGCTTTAGGAGCCTTTCCACAAGGAATTCGGCACAGACTGACCCGAGTGACTTCACCCACCTGCCCATGGGGTCCATCCCGGCGTGGCGCAGGAGAGCACAGCAAAACGCCGTGCCTTTGCTGTCACGTAAAGCTGCACGTGGGATCATTTACTCCGCTCCAAATCGAGCAAATCGAGGTTACAGTGGCCAGACAGCTTGTGATAACCTGGCTGGCAGAGTTCCCCCGTCTCTATGCCCTAGTCTTACCTACTCAAACCAAACTTGGCCAAGCAAAGGTTATTTCACTAAACAAAGGGACCATGTCAAGCATATTTCTGTAAAGTGAACTTGGCGTTGCCTTGTATAGTACAAATGAGGGCATGAATTAGGAGAAAATATTAAGTTCTATTCAAGCTAGTCTTCTTATATCTTGTTTACGGTGGGATTTTGAATGGTTCCAGTGCCCAAAAAAAGTGAGTAGTAAAGGCACACCAAAGCAAACCACGAGTTTAGACAAATAATCCATATCCAGTGTCAACATCTTTCACGGTAGGACTGAGACAGATAGGATCTGTTGGCCGTTGTGCCATGGTTTGTAAGTCATCTCCCAAGCTAAACGTGTCACCTCTACCAGGTAACCACTTCCAGCACAGGCAGCACAAGGAAGTGTGAGCATCATGGCTTGGCTGCATGCCAGGCTCAATCTGACTGTTCATGGCTCTCAGTCCCATTTACCAACTCTTCCCCTGTGCCAGCAGTGAGCAAAGGATTAGGTGGTAACAGTTTTGTAAACTGCCATGGCAAGACTTGCCCCTCAGTTTCTGTAGTTCCAGTAAAGAATAAGCTCTTCTGATGCAAATTGCAGAGTTTGTTTTCCAGCAGGGGCTTTCGTGCTGCAAGGATAGCTGAGGCTGGGCCAGAAGACTTCTGCAGACAGTTAGCCGCTCAGCTTTTCTGAAAGAGGAGGGTGGAGCTTGTTGCTGGAAAGGAGAGCTCCTGAAATGCACAGCCAAACTAGTTCCTTGAGAAATACTCCCATTAATCTCAGTGAGGTATCACTGTTAATATGTTGGTGCAATCTGTCATCCGATTTAACAGTGTCACTGGTAATAAAGTTTGATATAGCCTATGTTATCTGTTAATCCAAGAGGTGCAAAGTTTGAGGATGCTGCAGAAGAGCCCAGACCTGCACACAGCTATATTTCAACAGCTGAAGTGCCAGCAGTATCCCAATATCCTGGCTTTATTTTGTGGTAGGGCTTGTGGTGATGCAGCCTTCCTGCTCAGTGCCACACACCCATCCTTGCACTCCTCTGCAACTCTCCCAGTAATTTGCACTTTCAGGTTGTAGAAATGTTCAGGAACATGTGATGTGGACACCATGACTGGAAGGCTGGCTGCTTTGTGGTTCTGGCAAAAAGCTGGACTGACTCATGTAAAATGAGTGCGCTGATATCGTCAAAGGTCCACACAGAGGTGTTGCATCTTGTCTCCATCTCCTCTCATTCCCTCTGCTCCTTTCTGACTCTTTCTTCTGCCTTCTCCCAAGTCACTGTCATTTTCATTTCCTTCCCTGCTGCCTTAGACATTTGATCTAGACTCTACTCACAAATGTGTCATAGAGTTCTTCTCCTCACAGTTTTCAAAGCCTGTTATTCTACCTTTGTTCTGTGGACATAGATCTAAACCAGTGTAACTTCCTGTTGCTGGAGCATCAAAGATATACAGATTCAAGATACAGTAAAAAAAAAAAAAAATCACTGTTCAAACTTATTTACTTTGAATGAAAATAAGAGCATTCATATCACGAAGCCTGACTGAGTGGAACCAGGTTAAGAA
This sequence comes from Dryoscopus gambensis, assembly GCA_013389985.1. Taxonomy (NCBI): domain Eukaryota; kingdom Metazoa; phylum Chordata; class Aves; order Passeriformes; family Malaconotidae; genus Dryoscopus; species Dryoscopus gambensis. The sequence continues at coordinate 107,636 of WEIT01038661.1, read as the reverse complement.
GACCCCAACCATCACGACAGTAGTGATGAAACTGGAAGATTTTTTACTGGAAGTCTGTGTCTATTAAGGAGAGCACTAAATTACTCAGCACAGGTATTGTTAGAGCAGTCCTGACCAATAACATATTTTTAGTACCAGTGACTCTTGAACTCATCTCTGTAATTGCTTTTGATAATCAAATGAATCAGAATGCCTTTTAAAAAATCACAGTAAAAGAAACCCCTTATTATGGACCAAGGAACCATTAAGTCTAAGGCCTAAAAACTGGCATTCAGTGTACAAGTTTAAGGAAGCAAAATCCTTGTTAGTTTGATTACTCTTATTTACAAAGTAAGAAAAAACATAACCTTCAAATACCTGAAGTAGTTTTGATGAAAATCTTTCTTAAGACTAGAAATATGTCATTGTGTACTCAGCCAGAAATGTATTTTAATAAATGAGTCAGGGTTACAAGAAGGGTGAAAGAACTTTTCTCAGTGAATGCATCCCTGCTGTAGGGCAGTCATGTAGTGTGCTTGGAAGGAGTAATGTACTTAACATAAACAGCCAAGGGCTCATTAATAAGACATTTAACCCATTATTTTTTCATGAGGCGAAGAGACTTTAGTTCTGTAAGGTATTTGTAAAATAGGTTTCCAGAATGAACCAGGCAATCCCAGTCTGATACCCAACAGACACCCATTTGGTACCCATAGGTGTTTGCATAGCAAATCCATTACTAATTACAATTCTTGACAGTCAGGAGTACATGAGCTGTGTGGTTTGCCCTTATTATTTTTAGGTCAAATTTTACCCATGTACAATCTCCTGCCAGCCCTCCACATACGTAATTTCTGAATGAGACATTAAATACCTGTATAGGATTATGCAAAGAGGGACACAGAAGTGGGGTCGGTAGTTTTCTCTGCATTGCAAAATTGTCTTGGGTTGCACAAATCCATGAACAGGCAGGATTTGCTGAAAGCTTCTTTTCCCCCACCCAAGATGAGAAATTTAATTGCCACTTGGGATGCCAGTGGTGAATGAGATTCTGTCAGGAAGTTATATTGATAAACATCTCGCACAAAAGCTGAGTTTCTTTTGGCTGCTTGGCACAGATGAGTTCTCATTATAAGCCTGCACAATAACCAGTCCCCTAATTTGTTAAACAGATAACAGAGAAGCAGCTCCACAGTTGCCAAAACAGATGTATTAGTGACAAGACACTGCTCATGCTCCCAGATACTCACTTTTTGGAGCTGGCAGTGGTGATGAGCTGGCTTCAGAGGCAGCAAAGCAGGACACCACGGCTCAGGGAGCCAATTAAATGCAGTGGGGAGGGAGCAGAACAGCACAGGCCTCAGGGAGGCACCAAGTTTGGCAGGTGAAACTCCCCTCCACTCCCAGTCTACACTGGAGAGTAAATCAAGCATGTGGGGGAAATAAGGGGGAGAAGAGTACCCTTCTGCTTTCTTTTGACTTCATAAGAAACAGAATATTAGGATTTAGCCTTCCTGTCTTAGGGGTGTGCATGATAATGGAGGAAGGTGGTGGTTTCATAAAGGTTTGATTTAGAAGATTTAGTGGTAAAGCTCTTCCCTTTTCTTGGATTTAGAGAACAAAGGGTTTGGGCTTTGTTAGCATGTTCAAGGACATGTGGCAGCAGAAGTACCCTGTAAAAAGGTAAGCTTTGGGTCCTGCAGACAACATGGATATAGCTTTTTTTTTTTTTGCTGCAAACTGACCCAGATTTCTGCTTTATTTGACAGTCTTTTTGAGTATAGTGTGAAGGAGAATCATCACTTACTGAAATGCATGTCAATGGTCTTGTGAAATGAGCATCTCTCCATCCCTCATCCTTCCCCCAGTCTAATTAATAAGGTCATCCCACTGAAGACAGGCTTATAAATAGCTTTCCAAACAGTAATGGAATTAGTTCTGGCCTGAACAACTTCTCCAGGGTGGCGCAGGTATCTAAGGAGGGCTGCAGCGCTCCTTGGCACAGACAGCCACTCACAGTAGAAATGTTGAAACATAAACATTTACCTGATGCCCCAGGTCTTGCTGCCAGCACTAAACCTGAAATGGGATTACAGCATTGCTACTCACATCATAGAAAGACTTCTTGCAAGTGAAAGAAGGGATTTTAGAGGGATAGGCCTCGTATTAGATTACATTAGTCTGGATAGTGAAAAGTCAAATTCTCTGGAAGGTTTCTCTTTTGTCACTATTTCTGAGGAAAGTGTATTTTTCATGTCCCAGAAACCCACAAGATTTTGTGAGGATAATAAACAGTTACCATGGGGAATAACATCGAAGTACTTCCAGTCGATAGGAATCTTTATTATGACAGCAATTAATGGAAAAGGAATAGCACACCTATAAACTCTCAGAAGACAGTGATGATTGAAAATTGACTATTTAAATCATCAGTGAATTGAGCCATTGAACCCCTTCAAAAGCAATGCTTGAATTATTAACATTTAAAATCTGGCGTGAGACTGGAATTTTATAATGAAAATAAAATCTAAATGTGTCATAGAAAATGTAAGCTCTGATTGTTTAAAAAACTTGAACAAAAATGTAAAGAGAATGTATCTGATTCAGGAACTTCAAATCAGTAAGCAAGAAGCTCCTGAAAGCATAAGACAAACATGAAATTATAATATGATTATCTATGTGACTAATGAAGTTTAATTACAGTAAAATAATGGAGAAGCATTATTTCGCAGACATTTGGCCTGTGTATCACAATAGTCCTGCCATCTATTGCATTTCCAGTAAACAAAAGGACATTTCAAAGATTTCAAAATGCCTATTGGGAAAACCAGTGAAGGTCAAATTTTATATTAATTCATCTTTTCAATCAAATTCCTTGCTGTTGCATGTTCTGAATATAACCTTCTCCTTAAATGAAGACGCTGACACGAGGGCAGGAGGTGCTTCATGTAACTGAGAAAAGATCACTTCTTTAGAGAAGGAGAGAAAAGCAGCACTTTTCCATCTCTGAAATGGCCTTGGACCAGCTGCACAAATTCTGAGTCATCAGATGAATCAAGTCTGTTACTGACTGCAGAGAACTTTTCCTTCAAAAATGCAGAATTATCCTGCTTTCAGATATTGATTCTGTAGTGCTTCCTTTAGGAAGCTTTAGTCATAAAGGTGCCAGATTTCAAGGCTCTCTTAGAAGTAAAAAATGTCAGAAGAATTTGACTTTCAGTTATCGTACCATAAACACAATGGTGGCCAATAGCCCTCGGAATGTCTATCAGTTCCTCTAGCAGAAATCAGTATGGAATTTTGGCTGACAGGCACAGAGGGAGTTATTAAAGGTAAAATTCACTCATACAGAGAATTTTATATGAAAGGCCAAATCAGGACAACCTGACTCAGGAGCTAAGCAGCTGCCATTGCCTTCAGCTTCAGACTGGAGAACACCTGAAAAATTGCAGTTCACTTTCTTAAACCAAAGGGCTAAGAGTCATGAAGATCTGTGTTGTAGCCTGCCTTTAGGAAGTCTACAGCAGAGAATAAAGAATTACTCTACCGTATTATAACAGTATATATTTTCAGTGTCAATAGATCCTAAGAGATGAAGTCTCTCACCCCATCCTCCAGCTGTCTCGTTATTGTGGCCTGCAAAGAAAAGCCCCAGCTGTACCCCACCTGTGGGGAAAAAAAAGATCATTATTGCCTCCTCTCAGATGTTGGATTTTAGCAACCAAAAGTGGAGGCTTCTGAAGATCTTTTTAGCAATGTGTTACCCATGCAGAACTAAATTATTTCTCTTTGGACCCAATATTTTAAGATATCCTCAAATTCTTCCCTTTTCAGAAGTAAACGAAAAATGTTCACCCTTATACCAAAGCCAGAATAAAGCAGTTCTATGTTTGAATCCCTGTCCACAGTGGACCATCTTTAGTTGATGTTTATAACATTGACACGCAAAATCTTTTCCCCTCCTTTCTTCTCCCCATCACTGGGTTTTTGCTCTGCGAACGTGTCTGCCATCCATAATCACTCTTAATTCCTCATCTTTGACATCACAGTCAATGAAGGGAAATAAGCTGTTACTTAATGGGGCTGACACAAAATCCATTTAAGTTAACGGAAAGACGTTCATTGTTTCCTATCAGCCCTAGGTCAGGCCGAAGTGAACAGAGTGGGTGGAATTGAGCCTGTCATTTGTCATCTGAAAGGAAATGATTCCTACATCCCACATGGACTGCTTGGAGATTTTAAACATATTTAGCAGAACACATTTTAAACATATTTAGCAAGAAATTGATTTCTTGTCAGTTGTTAAATGGTTGAAATTTTACTCTGGCTGGATAGTCTCTCACTTAGCTTCAAATGGTACTTAGTTTTCTTAATAGTTAAAAAAACCCCAAACAAATATAGGAGAGAAGGATCAAGGTGAGGGTAAGTCAGTGAAACTGAAGAGGTGCCTGACTGCCCTGTGCAGGTCATGAAGTATCATCTGCACAGGAGCTTGGCCTCACTGGCAGGGGCTGCACAGAGCCCATGAACTCACCCTGCCCTTCCTGCCAGTTAGCTGACAGCCTCTTAGTTTTATTTATTTTAGGTTTCCTGAATACATTTGGAAAGGGAGAAAACATCTGTACTCCAATGCATAGCATTGTCTCAGGTCTTCTAGGTTTTGTAAACAGACTTAATAAAATATGAATCCATTTTTATCTATTGCTTACTAATGTTTACAAATATAATTCAGAAGCAAAATGAACATGTTCTTTAATAGAGCCCAACAAACATCAGATACACTTTCCCTACTATATCTCTCAATCTGAATAATGCTTTTTAGCCTTTGGAAGTGGGAGCAGAATGTCTGGCAGGGACAAGAGGATCTGAGTGATTGTCTAACTTGCAATTCCCCTGATAAGTTTATAGACTGTTTTTGCAGTGTTTCTGCAGAAATAACTTCTGTTATTGGAGGACAAAAGTCCAAATGTTCTGTTTCTTGATTATGGTGTTACAAAGAGTAAAGGGAGTTTTACCACGTCCCTTCTGAACAACAGGAAACTCTTGGGATATATCATTTACTTGCTGACAGCCAGACCAAGTTGCTGAGAGGTCAGAGGACTTGCAAGAGACAGAGACATCAAGAAGTTTGATTCCAGTGCAAATTTGTCTACTCTGCTCCAAGCAGAGTGACTGCAAAACCAGTGTTACTGCTATTGGCAACCTTTGTCAAGCCTTACATCCATCATCCACTTAATTCTGTCTGTCCTTGAGTTAGAGTTATAAATTGTGTTATCTTCAATGGAAGGGATAAGTTTTCAGACAGACTCTGACCTGACTTCTCTTTCTGCTGTAGTAGGTGAAAGTCTACAGCATTCCAGTGATATAACTGAGGGATTGGACTCATACAAATGAGACTCTGACCCATTACATAATTGCTAGAAGGACTAAGGGGAAAAAAACCCCTAAAACTTGGGAAATTTTTAGGAGCCAGTGGGACAGCGAGTGAGTAAACAACAATCCAGAGGGGCACAGGAGTCTCTCAACCTGTTTTTAAGATTGGACCCTCAGACAGCAAATTCCTGTCCTCCAGATTCCTAGGTCTTGAGGCTCAGTAGCAATATTTATAAGGAGAGGCTGGTTGAACAAAATCAAGAAATAAACAGACAATGCCCCTGATGAAGAGCTGAAATAGCTATGTTTGTGGGCACAGATCATGTCTTTCCAGAAACTGGTCCTTCCCTGGGGCTGTCACTTCTGAGCTGCTTCTGGTTACCCACAGAGGGGAGCAGGAATCCTCACTGGGGCCTAACCTTGTTCTGCCGCACTGGGCGTTATAACCTTCTTATCCGTACCTTGTGGGTGCTAAATTGCAAGGCCACATTTTTGGGAACAGAACCCAGAGCCTTGGAGGAAGGCCACGCTTTCAAACTCTGCTTTCCCAGTAGCTTCCCCAGTGTTGGGGCTGTGGTGCTGGCAGCGGATCAAGGCCCAGGAATTCCTGTGCTGTGCTCAGACTGTTCCTCCTGGTACAGGCTGAGGTCACACCACTCTCCTCCTTTCTGTTTGGTTTTAGCAGGATCAATTTTATAAATTACAGGGCAAGATATAGCCCTGGTGTGAGAGTGAGGAGGGCACAGTGCTGTTCGTGTGCCAAACAAACCACCATGGTGGCAGCTGCCCTCAGCTGACCCCGCTGGCAGCTGTGTCCTGTCCTGCTCCTACTGACTGCCCAAGGCTCATTTCAAACAGCCTCACATCTGATATAAATAGGAATGGTGGTTTCTGAACTGCCTCCAATTCTTTGGAACTTAACAGGAGTCTTGTAATAGCATTTTACCTAAATTCTAGAAAACAACCCCAAAGCTATTAGTAACCTGGCACTGGAAAAACGTCTGTGGAGGTTCAGTCAAAATGACAAAAGCCTCTATCCAAAATTTATAAAGGCATTTTCAGTTTTTCAGTGGAAGTCCAAATTCCCATATTTTGGCAGTAGAGCTGTACTGGGTACATTTGCACTAACATTAACCATTTAAAAGCTCCTTAGTGCCCTTAGAGACAAAAAGGAGAATGCCTCCTTTGAGGAAAAATGCCCCTTAGTAGAGGAGAGGTGATACTCTAGAGGAGTTAATCTCTTCCCTTTTCTTCTGGAGTTTTGGGGGACAGAGGCCCAACTTTTGGATGGTGACATTAATCCCATACAAACTGAGAGATGGGCTGTGCACCTACTTGCACTCCTGGAAGGTTAAAATGGTTATATTAAAAAGGTTAAAATAAATGGTTGTTAAACAACAGGCTGTATAGTGCACTACACAAGTGCTGCTTTTAGTCATCAATATATTGCTATTTAAAGATGACTGAGACTTTTAAGTCTGCTCATTATTCATATTAAAAGTGTTTCTTTTTCATTTGAGATTTTATGCTGTCATGCAGACACCTCCATAATTAAATGTGTGCTTGACTCTTTCTGTTTCCGGTTAAGTAGACATTGATGGGGAACCTACCAAAAATAGCTGCCAGAAATGTTCCTGCACTTCAATTTAAAAATATTAATACCAAATTACAGTGATGATAAAAGTGCAATATGAGATCACAAAAGGGAATCAAGGCTAAATGGTTTTGGAATCATCCAAGGTAGTTTGTTCAAACTGCTCTTTTTCTCACAGTTTTTCTATGGTCACAACAGAGACTTGTTCTCCACTGCATGAGGAGGGGTTTAAAAAGAAACACTTTTAAGCACAAAATCTCTCCACCTATAAAAGAGTAGTACTGAAGCTGCAAAATCAAAGACCTAAACCTTAGGGAGCATCAAAATTCAAGTCAAGTCTATCTTAGCCTGTCTGTATCTGTCTAATATTGCACACTATTTAATGCCATAATCAAAATCACACAATTGAATGGACTATGTTCACTTTGGGAGCAGCTATTCAATATTTCATTTTTCAATATGTGGCATAGGGTTTAATCCACGGTGGGAGGGAGAGGTCTTACACACTGCGGTCTTGATAATATGATATGATCCTGGGTCATTTACAGAGCAGCCCTAATCTAATCTGTGCACTGAATCCACATGCTAAAATTTTCCCGTGAATTTCTTTGTCTTTAGAATTTTCTTTTCCTTCAGTAAGAACAAATCACCTGATGCAGTGCCTACAGGAGGGAACTGCCTCACTGAGTAAATAACCACCTGGATGCTTGTGGCTTGATCCTGCCTTCTTCCCAGGGAGCAGATGGATGCTTGAGATAACTTGAGGTATAGATGGAATTGTAGCAGTGACTAGAGATCCCAAAGGTGCCCTTTCTAGAGCACTTCCTAGGCCAACTCTCTTCCCTGTGCAGGAGGATTTCCATCCTTGCAGCATTGCTCTGCCATGACTTTGCCTCTGTCCCAGGCTATGGAGTGAGGCTGAGCTACACCTTACACAACCTGCAAACCAAGCTGGAGGCCTGTAACACAACCAAAACTGGATCAATCTTTTGTAACAAGTGAGTGGGACCTTAAATGGGGATGTTGTTTGTACTCATCCCTTTGCTGCTAAGGAGCAGAGAACAAATATTTGTACAACTGCCTTCACAAATCCAGTTCACATAAACCCTCTGCCCTCCCTGCAATAAAAAGCTGCCAAAAAAGGTTGGCTGTTCATTAAATTTTGCTGTGGGTGATGAATGTGGCTGCCTCCAAAAGCAGTCCTACCCTCTACACTGAACATGGCCTGGCAGGAGTGGCCCAGCTCTTCTGCCTGGCTTGGAGGGCAGATCCTCAGCCTCTCTTGGGAGCTGTGACTACAGTGCAGCCAGGGCTGCTCTCTGGACCTTTATTCCAGCTGATTAGCTACAGAGCTCTACATTCCAAATCTTGCTTTTTATCCTGAAATGTGAAAACCAAAGCCAAGCACTTCAGAGTCTCTGCTTTGGTCTCAATTTACACACTGCAGCAAGGGTTTGCTGGAGGAGGGAGGGAGAACAGCATCATGAAGATGTGTCTACTCCAGCTGGAAATTTCTGCACAGTTCCCAGCTTGGAGGGGAATGGGGCAATGCCCATGCTTCTGTCGACAGTCACAAAGAGGAAGTGGCAAAGCTGCTCGTATTTGTTGTCAAAAATGGACATGCTAGCAAGGGCCCCAGCCTGAGCTAAGCCCGTGGGAATGTGGGCAGCCACTCTGCATGCCTGCCCAGGGAGCTCTGCCAGCTCACCTCCACCCTGACCTCACACAGCCCATTATTCCAGCTCTGAGTCCAGCTCTGAGCAGCAGCTTTGTCCTCAGCACAGAAGAAAGGTTTGTTTTGATGGCAGGATAATTAATGTGCCTCAGGTCCATAGCTGTAAAATCCCTGGGGAGACAAGGCATGTCTAATTTGTACTCTGCCACAGCCAGGTGAACACAGCACCAGGTCTCTACTCGGGCATGACCACACTCAGGCTCAGTATTTACCTGACTGCAAAAACTACAGCTGTTTTCCTCATTTTTATAGTGGCAAAGCTGGTATCCACTAACCATTCCACTTGGAAAAATACCACCTAGCTCCCTAGAGAGGCCACAGTGAGAAACCATCAGCTAGAGCAAAAACTTTTTTATGGGATCAAGGAAATTACAATCACTTTTCTTACACTGGGACTTGAGGCAGCATTGAAGAAGCAAGCCTTGTCTTCAGCTGTCCTGCAGGTGAGGCAGTGAAGCTCATCATTTTTGTTATTAAAAATGGGCTAAAACCAGTGTAGTATAAAGCCATCCTTATCAAAGAATCCCTTGGCTGATGGCAGGTCCTGCCCTGAGCAGTCCTGGCCTGGGGCAGCATCACTGCAAGACTCTTGTGATTTAAGGCCTGAGGGTATTTTGTATTTGCACACTCATCCTTCACATAAGCATGCCCATGTTTACGTATGGCTGCTCCAGATTTTACCCTGATTTCACAACCAAAAATCCCTGTCTTTTTCTCCTTGACTCACCCCAAAGCCAAACTGTTCAGTGCTGGTTTGGGAGTGCTCAGCACCAGCGTTGGATAAATGCACTGAAGCAATAGCAAGGACAGCTTTGGTGACACTATTCCCATATTCCAATGTGGTTTATTTTATGTTCACTATGGTTTATTTTTTATTCTGTGCTAATAAATTCTACAAATATAAATATAGAACTGGACTGGTTTGTGTGGGTATTTGACACTGATAGAATAAATTACCTTTCTACATATTTTCCATAATATATCTGCTTCCATTATGTGCTGCACACGGACGTGAGACGGAAACCTTTGCCATCACAGCCCTTTGCAAACACAGTTCTCTTCCAAGCTTTCGATCTTACTATTAAATAAATATGTATGCAAGATAGCATTGGTGTAGTACTAAAAAACCACTATTATTTATATAGCTTTCAAACCTATACAAATTCTAATTTTTCACACAGAAAACTTGTCCTAAACATGGAGCTGCACAGGATCTTCCACAGCTGTGCTTACACCACCTCCAGGACCAGAAACCCAAAATGCACAGTAGAGACCAAACTGTGTTTTTCTCACTGAACCCAACTGAAGTGTCTTGTCACCTCAGAGGGAACAAAATCCACCTGAGATCTGAATTTCCTCTGGAGGTACCCAACCCTCTCTCTTGGCTGTGAAAGCAGACTGAATTTCTAATCAGGCACTCAGGTTGGTAAAAGAGGAGCAATTCCATAGCCATGAGCTTGGGCTTGAAATCTGATTGACCCAATAACAGTGGTTCTGGAAGAAATCATCTCACCCAGCAAAAAGGGTAAAATAAGGAAATTTTTCAATACCCTGAAAGGTAACAAGATGCCTGGCTAGTTTTGAAGGTTTTTGGTAAAAATCAAAAAAATCCAGCTGAGTTTTATCAACTTCTAGCAAATAGTTTATTTTCATTTCCAAACTCCTGCACCCTGTTGGGTACATAGTCCCAAACCATCACTCCTAGAGCAGCATCACTCTGGCTCTGAGGCAGAAGTCCTGTCCCATGCAGGGTGAACACTGCAGCTGCTGGGCTCTGTCTCCACATCACCCAAATTTCAAACCTGCCTTGGGCACAGTTCAGACCCACATGGCCAAGAAGGGGACCCACAGGGAGGGAATCCAGCAGAGGAGAGCCTCAAACCCAGCATCTCCTGACCTCATTCCATTCTCAGTCATTTCTATTTACTTCATTTTCTATCACTTCACTTCTAGGATGGCCCTGCCAAGTTAGACACAGCTCCTGGAAGCCTTGCAGAGATGTTTTTATACTGCATCTTATATCATTATATATTCTCATATTGTTCTTATTTTCTGTGTGTGTGTTTATATGTATTCCTATACACACACACAGAGGCAGGTCACCCTTGGTTTGCCACCTAGACTGGAATGCAGAGGTGGCAGAGAGGGGAGCATAGGCTGGGATGATTTACAAATCTGCTCTATATGTCGCAACAAACCTCATGCAAAGTCAACATGGCCTTGCATCATAAAGCACAGCCTGGAGCCAAGAAACAGCTCAGCTGGAGAAGCCATAGAATGAGGAGAGAACAAGCCTGTTCAGGTAAGAGCTCTGCATCTAAAAACATGTCCTGACATATTCACAAGAGGAGGTAGGTATTTTTGAAGTAGAATTTTCTTTTCTTGCAACTCCCCAATCCTCCAAGCTCATTAAAATGAAGACACTCTAATTTCCAGGAGTGGCCAAAAGGGAAAGGTCAAGGAAGGACTTCTTTGCAATGTCTATTCTCAAATTCCAGGGAGAAAAACAGCAGCATTTTCATTAAGCCACAGTCAAATTATAAATTACTGCACTGTTCAAAGGAAAGTAGGACTGCCATTACCTTATATGCAAAAGGAAGTGAAAGAAAAGACCTGATGATTTATAGCTTTTGTACAGGTCTGCCTGAAATGGGATCTTGGGTCTGGTTACCAGCAGCTGGCCCTGGCTGGGCACAGAGCAGCCAGAGCTGCTGTATCAGTGGTGTTACACATCCCCTCTGTCCAGGATGTTTTGTGGGGGTACATTCATAGAATCCCAGTTCTGAAGATGCTGAGTTACACAGAGAATGTTCTAGTGTCTTCAAAAGAAACAAAACAGCAGTTTTTGCTGTTGCTCCAAACCTCAAATAAAGCAAGCAAGCCATGGGAACCCAGTGAGATCTATACTGAAGAGGACACTCAGTCTCTTAGGGAGGGACTCCAGTGTAAAATCCAGAGCTGTTGCTTGCTACTTTGTGGTTTGTATTTCCATGGACAGATGCCAGAGGAAGACAGTCTGATTAGACAAATTACTTTTGTTCAAACTGAAACAAATATTTGGTTTTAGTCATCCCATCCTCACTTGAAAAATGCCATCTGGCCACTACAAGGCCTCCGACCTCTGAGTAAGAAAAAAACATTGCTCGAGGCCCTCAAAGGGAGAACAAAGTGAGGAGCTGAATCTCCCAGGTGCAGCTCTAATGGATTGAGTTTAGGGTGTTCAGAGCTGTAACTGCCTATGTCTCTCAGGAAAGCTTTCCTCAGGTCCATGGGTTGGATCTGAAGACCAAGACACTGTCTTTTAACAGTTGATTAGCTGCACCAATTAGTGGTCATGTTGTACAAAGAGTGACAAAATGAGTGTGAAAACCAACAGTAAAAGAGCAGCTGGATCTGAAAGCAGGGAGGGATAGCAAAAAGCTGGGACAGCACATCCAGCAGCCAAACTGTGGCTTGACAAAGACTGAAGTATGGCAGTCAAACAGAAATCGTGGTTGTACCTGTGCAAATTTGGGTGCCTCTCCTGCATTGCAGTTGCACTCATGTCACCCCCGAGTATTTCCACTAAAGTCCTGTTGAACTACCTTGAGTAACCTCCTGCCTGCAGCAGCGACAGGGAGAGCAAGAGCACAGCACATGGGCTTCAGAGCTGTTCCAGGGTCACACCCCACTCCTGAGCAACACAATCTGGGCCCTGCAAATCCAAAAACTGGAGCATGGAAAGACCAGTGGCTTGTGGGGAGACACCAAGCGCATGTCATGTGCTGTATCTGTATCCCAGAATGTGCTTTTTGGAAAGTTGATGCTTAGGACAGCAGGTGCTTGTTAATGTCAAATAATCTGCCCTGTCCCTTAAGCTTCTGGAGAAAAGAGGTGAAGAATGAGAATCGAGCTGGGGTGGCTTCTGTATTGAATTTAAGACACTGTAATACAGGGTTAAAATAGAAGCACCTGCAGCCTTTATGCAAGAACCTGTAATTATGTGCACAAAGACGGGTCTCAGCACGTGGAGCTGTGTGCATGCTTTCTACATTAATGTGGGGCTAGCAACCAGAGAAGCTGATAGGGTTGGTATATTATTGCATTCTATATTATCTTTTATTAGGAGACATGCATTATGATGGTTCCATTTTTTAAAAATCCAAATATTAAAGCATTTTCTGACTGCACCACATGAAGGAGGAGCCTGCGGTGTGCCAGCAGCCAGGGCTGCACCTACAAACCCAGTTCTCTCTCTGCAGCTTTGCCCTGCTCTGTTCATCAGGAGCACTTGCACTCCCCATCTCCCAGGCAGAAGTCATGATCAGGCTCACGGTGAGTTCTAAGCCCAAAGTGCCCCTTTGAACTCAGGGCTGATCTGAGCCCTTGGTGCCTGCTGGTAGGTTATGCTGTGAGTTTGTGATGCCATGATCTGGCCAGCAGAGGTTTATCTGCTAAGACAGAGAAGATGGTGCCCTGTAGGAGCAGAGCTAATCTGGCAGGGTAGCACTTCAATCAAACAAGAGTGGCAAAATGCTTCTGTCCCAAGAGGATGCTCTCAAGCTCTGCACTGTCAAGATGCAGTGATAGGAGCTGTCCACACTCACAGCACTGTTACACACTGGTAGCACACATTTTGCCTGGTCCTGCTCAGGACGTGCATTCCTGCCATCCAGCCAGGTCCTGGTGCTCATCCTGGGGGAACTGGCCTCTGAGGATGGGCAGGAGGCTGCTGCGACCCAGCCTTCACTTCCAGCTGCCTGCATAGGATAGGAAGTACCCGGAGATCCAGGGTGCACTGCAGGCAGGTGAGTGCTGCTGCACACCTGCCTGGAAAGAACTCACAGCAAAAGGCTGGACCTGCTCCAGTCCAGGTAAGGGCAAGATTTTGCTATGTGTAGAAACAAAGAGAGGTGTTTCACCCTTGTGTGATGAGAGCACAGCCTGGGCTTAAGCCTTTTGCCATCATCCATTTCATCCAATAAGCATGCCTTGACTTTTTCTGCTGAAAAAAAAAAAGGAAATGATCCAGCTTCTGTAACATCTGTGACTCCAGATTACCCTGAATGCTTCCCAGCAGAGAGGGCACAGAAAAAACACGGTCATCTCCTCCGTAGCAGCTGTTAAATGAAACAGGAAAAGGCAGCCCTACAGTATGACCGTGCTTTAAAGTTCTGCCCTGTGGGCCAGGCTTTGGCCACCTCTGGGGAAGTTGTAACAGCACCATTCACCCATCTCCCTGCTGGTGCTGGGACCTCTCTGCCTTCTTACCTCAAATATGACTGCCCTCTTCTCTGGGAGCTCTACCCCCGGTTGGGGCATCCTCTTTTTCACTGCACATGAAGAGCAAACAGGCAATGAAATAAAACCACACATTCACCTTCAGCAGCCGAAGAAGGCAAAGCATTTTCTGTTTGCAAAAGGGGAAGAGCAGTGAGTCCATCTGCAAAACAGTTTTCCATTAACCAGCCCATGATAATATCTTTCACTCTCCTAATGGCAGTTTAAGTGTCACCCCGACAAACAGATGGACTTTTGTAATATTGAGAACACAAATTCACAAGCGGAGGGGAGCCTTGGGATCTGATGGCATACAGAGTTGGTTGGAGAGGAAAAAAAAAAGGGGTCCTTTGTCCTTTCACCTCTCCAGAGGCAATAATGGGTGAGCAGCATGTCCCCTCCCAGGCCAAACAACCCTGCCAAGGCAGTTACAAAAACAGATGGATGTGACAGTGATAAGCCCTATCTTCTCCTCCAGTCATGGCTTAGCACTCCCACCTGTCCCAGCAGTTCTCTAATCTCTACCACCAAGAACTGGTGAAAACCTCCCTCATCCGAGGGAACTCAAACACCAGCACGGTTTCTAAATATGCATCCCAAGGATGTGGTGTTAATAGTTCACAATGATTTTTTCCATGCCAGAATGAGTTAAGGTAGGAGTCTCTGTCCTGGCTTCGAATTTCCTGGCTTTCCCCTGTCTGCGTCACGACATAATTCTTTCCAGCAGCCTTTTCCTCAGATGTTCAGAGTTAGCATTGGGATCCCTGCCAGCTTTCCTTCCCAAAACAAACATGGAGCCTCCTGATGCCAAAGATTTGCCTTCTATTCATTTCTCCAGGGATAGAACACTTGGCTTTACAAGCAATGCCCCAATTTTCAATTCAGCATATGTATATAAATAAAAATACAGCTTTACAGAGCCTTGTCTGCACTAGAAAAGACTGGATGGCATGTCCCTAACAAGCTGTCTCTCTCCATCAACTGTAAATAGAGCTTCAATTAATTAATGAGATTATCTGCCAAGTTAGTACACATCACTTCAGCAAGGAAAATAAGGCTTATTGTTAAATTACTTTTTGCTGGTGTAATCATGTCGGCATGAGAGTTTTTGCTAGTAATAAAAACATCCACCCATTATCAAACCACTCTGGTTCCAATGTAAACCTGGTCTAAAACTCAAGCCCTGAAAAGTGATAAAATACCATTCCCATCTCAGTAAAAAGCTTTTCTTTCCCTCCAGTGTCCCTGGGCTCATAACACCTCCCCTGCCCTGGTGACCTGCCTGCTTTGCCTGGAGGGCTGGAAATTTCAGAGCTGCTGGTGGCTGATGAGAAATGATTTAAAGGAAGTGTTGCTGTGAGCCCTGCAGAGAGCTAACCACAGCCCTGCACTGCTCCCCACGGGGGACAGCTGAAATCTGGGTAGATTCTGTCTCACTAAGGGACACGTCCTTCAAGCTCAGGACAGGTAGGGTGTTTGTCCTCCAGCAAGCCCAGGCTGCTGCTGTCTGCTCTTCTTTTGGAAGGAAAAAAAGTAGGTTTCCTCTTTTTGAGGAAACAAGTGTGTGACTTATGTCAAATCTGTGCTTAATATGCTCCTGAGAGAGGAGAAATGCAGAGAATGGGAAAGAAATCATCTGTAATAAGCATTACTAATATGCCTCCATCAATTATTGTCTTTTTTTGGTTGTTGTTGGGGAGGGTATGAGGTGCAGTGGCTGTACCCAGTGGACAGGGCACCTGCAGACATTAAATCATCTGCTGATACTCACAGATTTTTTCAATACACCTTTCATGCTCATTATATTCCCTTTATGTGTGCCCAGTTTCCAGCAATAAACTTAAGGCAACTCCCATTAATCCCTCAGAAATTCAGGGGGTTTGTCATTTGAAGAAGGCAAAGGTGGATATCCCCAATCCCTGCCTCCCCTCCTCTTTCTTGAAAGGTTTAGCCCTAGAATTTGCACATTTGTTTTACATGAAAGAAGTGGCAGAGATAAAAATAGAGCATGAAAAATAAATACCTAATGAAGTGATAAGATATTGATTATTTAGGCAATAAAATTATTACAAATAAAGGTGGATGCTAAGCCTATATTCCTTGCTCATGCTGAAGTCAGTAGCGTTAAATTCAGGGTATTTTTAGAGTAATAAAGAGCTATACCATGGGCCCAATCAGCTTCAGTACTGAAGGAGTGCAAAATGAGAGTGCTTAAACAATATGGCCAAGTCTTCTAGGCATTCAGGAAGAGACACAAATATATAATCATTCATAATTAACAATTTCTCCATAGCACTACCTGTGAAAGGATCTCATGTTCTTTCATAAATATTAATTAAATCAACCTTACACCCCACTTGTGTAACAATTATTACTGACATTAACAGATGGAAGAAACTAGGGCACAACTTCATTCCCCACACAGAGCATCTGCTGCAGATCTGGGATGAGAGTGACCCATCCCCAGCTGGGGCTGAGATTCCGATGCCTTGTGACAAGGATCTGCCTCCAAAACCTGCCCCCAATTTGTCACATTAGGGTGGAAATGCCTCTTTAAAACATTTATGTCAAACAGTGTCAGTGTTAGACAGGGAAACCAAGGAGCCGTGTCTCCAAGGAAACCAGCATACGTGAGGAGGAGGAAGTAAGGAAACTAAAGCAGGAGCAGAACAGAAGCTTGAGAAGGCAGCTGTTCTGATTTTCATGGTTTTTATCATGCCGCTATGATTTTCTCTTGTTAAGTCAGATAGCTTTCTGCTGTGCATGTCAGAGCAATTTATTTATGAACAATTAATTTAGCTTTCCATCACTCAAGCATGAAGAGCCAAACCTTCACCTCAGAGCCCTGACAGCTGCCCCAGGAGTCCACGTGCTTTCCTTCTGGGCAGCAGTCACCAGCAGACTCCAACACACATACCCCCATGCCTCCCATCCTCCTCACATGCGTATCTTTGCTGAAGCTCCAGCTGTCATTTCATCCAGGAGCCACTCTGGGACCCCAGCACGACACACAGATTCAGTTTCAACTCCCAGAGCCCACCTGACAGAACAGATCCTACACAGGGAGCCAAGCACTTGGGAGAGTCATTTGGCGTGGAGCAGGGCCAGGAGACCCAGGTCAGTGCTTTGCTATATAAAAGGTACACAGGCAGCTCAAGAGACTTGGGCTTGTGAGGTTTGATCTGCCTAAAAGATGACAAATGGGCTGTAGGGCTCCCCAAAGCAGCATTGGCTCATGGCTGGAAGAACAGTATTTCCAATTAAACTCCCAATACCAATTCTTACCTCTTGGCATTCCCACCAAAGCACCAGCATCATACAAGCTGAATGACTGGTAATTCAAGGTGATGCAGTTCTAGGCAGAAAAATCATTCTTAAGTTCTTCTTACAGCCAAGGGATTTGACTTGGACATGTCATTGTGCTTCTATACTCAGCACTATCAGAGGATGAAATAATGTGCTGATAAAAAAAATGAGACAAGATTAACTCCTTTTCAAATGCAAAGCAATCACTGCATGGGGAAGGAATTCTCCCTGGCAAATATGGGTTAGTTGGTCTGGACTAATCCTCTACTCATATGTAGTGGCTTATTAGGGATTTTAAAAAGAAATCTGAAGGCTTAGACAGTATGTTTACAGTGGAACAGCCTCACATGAAAGATGTATTTTCAGTGAATTTACTGACATGCTTGACTTGAATGAATATTGGAGAAATCTAGAAATCTTTTTTCCCGTTGTTTCTGTAAAATATTTTAATAAAGGCTTTACAGAAGCAGTAATTTGTGACTTTAAAAGGGCACTAAGCCAACTGTAAGCGAGCCAGTGCAGACTGAATTCCTGCTTCCTGCAGAACAGCAGTAAATTCTTCCAGCACCCCTGAGTTCCATGGTGACCACAGCTCACCCAAAGCAGGTGAGGCTGTGCCCAGGGTTTGCCCAGATTTAATGTGGCTTGTTCATCGACTTCTCTGATCCACCTGCTCCAGGCATTGTTTGTGGGAGAATATTTTATTTTGTTCTCTTTGATCCTACTGGGGTTAGTCCATGGACTGAAATTCAACTGCAGCCCCTGTGTGCCAGTTTTGTAATAATAACCCCCTTATGAACTGCATAAATGACTAAGAGAGAAATCTCAGTGCAGAAGACAGAAGAGCAGAGAAAATTGACCAGAGACACATGGAGCAAAGCACAGAGGGGACAGGAGCTGTCCAAGGATTCCTGTAAGCCAAGGGCAGAACTGGGAATAGAGCATATTTCCTAAATCTCTGTCAGTCCATCCAACGTTCTCCAACTCATTGCTTCTGAATAAATCTTAATACAATTTTATCCATATCTCACTCATTTGCAAAGGGCACCTGCTGCAGGACAGTAATTCTGTGCTGGATATCCTGGCCTTAAAATCCTGCCTAATCCTCTGGGCAAAGCACATGTCTCCATAGGCACGGGTAGGATTAAGCAAGGCACAAACCCATCCTTGACGGAACAAGGATTGAAGAGTCAGATTCAGAGGATGTGCAAAGAGCGGCATGACAGGTCTTTCCCTGAATCCATGGATCCCCACAGCCATGCCCTGGTGCTTCCCCATGTGGGGCAGAGCTTGAAGAGGCTGCAGGTGCCCCAAAGGGATAGCTCAGGCTCTGCAGAGCTCCTCTTCATGGCTCAGTTTGGGATAGATAGCAACAAAGCCTGGTTCAGGATGTTTTGTACTGTGTGAATTCCAGCAAGGGAGTCACATTTTACACACAACTTATGGAAACAACAACCCTGCTGTGGGAGTATTCGTCCCTGTTTTCTCACAGTGATGCAAATGGCATAGCAGAGGACTGCAAGCACTCAAAGGAACACAGCTTCAAGGCTGATTTCTGGCAAGCTTGGCCTGATAAAAGCCCATTTGCATGCATTAATCTTGACACAGTCACTAGGTAAAGTGTGGCAGCAGAGACCTCCCCAAAGCAGTAATTTCACTCACAGGGACTTGATTACTTGGAATTCTCAGTACATACTCAAGGGCTCTCTCCAATAATAATACTCCAATTCTAGTCTAGTATAAACAGTATTCCAGTACTGGTTTAGTATAGACAAAACTGAGAATCAAGCCATTTTATTCCTGTTGGGAAGGCAAAGTCCTGATGCACTTTAGTTTCTCATTTTCCGGAAAGGAATTTACCCTCTGTTTACCTTCCTGCTATCAGAAGGGAAGTATCATTTCCTGCTTTTACCTCCACATTTTGGAGCAGAGTCCACCAGCTATCACAACTGATAAATTTCCTCATGAGTGAACAATGGAAACTGCTCCAGTGCACACAGCCTCCCCAAGCACACCTTCTAAAGCTTAAGCAGGAAAACTTACCCTGCCAAAATCAGCAGCTTTGCCAGTGAGCTTCAAGGAGCCAGGGATCTGTGGTTAATGCACAAAAAACTACATATCTAGAGAATTTCAGCTACCTAAAAGTATTTATTAACACAGCCTTGCAAGTCTGTTTTACCTACAGAAACAAACACAGTGGCAATGATATGGCAACATGACATGGTGTCATTACATTGTTTGCACGGCCTTCAGCAAAGAACCACAGCTTCTCTGCCTTCTCTGCATTTGGTGTGACAGGAGCTGTGCCATGCTCTTTGTGATATTTTTGAGCTCTTTTTATTTGTGTGTACCCCCCCACCCCCAAGCTCTTATTAACAAAGGTTATTATTTCTGTTCTCTAATGTCAGGGATCCCGTATCACCAAGAAGGCTCCTAGAATGTTAAATGATACATGAACACACAAAAAGCTTTAAAGAGCTTACAGGCTGAAGGGAAGGCAGATGGGAGAGCCCAAGGAGAGATAACCCAGCCTGCGTGGGTGACAGCAGCCATAACATACGAGCAGCTCAGTCACTGCCACATTTTGCCAGAGCAGCTACAACTAATTGCACTTTTTCAGTGCTAAATAACCAAAAGAAGACATTCAACATAGTTATTTCAGCATGGTACATGGAAGAGGATCATGGCACCAACTTCTGATTTACCAGTTTCATTATATCAAGGGTTTTACTCCAGCACCCATCCATCAGGAACCTTCCTTCCAATTCAGTCTTCCTTCCCAAACTAGGTATATCCATAATTCCCAGGGTGCAAAGGACAGCTTGAAAAAAAAAACCTGGGTTCACCCACAAGAATTTAGAAACCAAAAGAAAAACCAATAACCATTCTGGCTCCTTCTCTTAAAATACAGTTAAATAAAAAGATACTCTCAAGATTTCTTTGCCAGTGCCAGGATGCTCTGTAGCTGATTCATAAACCAGCACATCTGGGGATTTAGCACAGGCAGACTGTTCCTACCCAGCTGGAGTACAAACCAGATAATTCAGCCAACAGCTTTGTTCAATTGTGGTTCGAATTCACTGCAGTTTATTTCTGGAAGTATTTAAAATGTGTGTCCTGAAGGCATTAGGACCACTGCATCCAGTGAGTCATCCATGACACCTGACACAGGTAATAAATCTCACTGTATTTACCAAAGCTTTCTGTAGGACTCTGTGGGAACTTCACATTAACACGATGTAAAATAGCCTATGGGACAGGCACCTGCAACAGTCTTGGTCCAGTGGTAATTTTCCCTTAATAACCAGCTAACATCCACCACTTAAATAATATCACATATAAGAACTTGAGCACTATTCAGAGGGACACATTAACCTGGTGTTAAACATCCCACTGAGCACTGAGAGGGAGAAAACCAGCAAGATGCAGAAGAAACTTGTTAACCAAAAAGGCCTTTATCTTATAGCTCTGAAATTATGGGAATAGCAGGACCTGATGCAGATAGCATTAGATTTACTGGAGATACAGTAACAGCCTTCATGTGGCCCACCAGGAACATGATACAGCTGAAGGAAGGCTCAGGGTGAGAGGCAGGGTCAGACATGTGGAGATGGACACTGAAACCCAGGACGTGGGGTCAGAAATTCCTGTTCTCGTGGATGGCGATGACTCACACGTTTCACATTACTGGTAAATTCATCTCAGCTCCCGCTTTCCCTTGGGCAGCAGGCATTGTACCCAGCTTTTCCAGGAAGCATATTGTATCCCGTCAGGGGATCTGATGGGAGCAGCAGCTGGCTTCTATTGGAAAGGCACTATCTCTATCCTTTGAAAATCTTTAGTGTTTCTTTTCTCCCTGGGGAGGTCGGAACAGCCTCCCAAGGTCGTTTGCACGACTGAGGAAGATGTGCCAAGGCTGTGGGGCAGCACAGCTCAGCCCATTGGGGTAGGATGCTCTGAACAACACTGTCCCTGCCAAAATAACTGCACCAGGCACAACTTGAGATTAAACCAAGGCCCCTTATCAGTGCCTGAGTCGATAACAGCGTCACTGCTGCCGGCTGCCAGTGGACTGCGAGGCAGCAGCAGAAATGGAAATTAGTCTCTTTATGGCTGGCAGGCAGAACTGCGAGCTCATATAGATGCAGAGCACAGCTCAACATCAAATGACCCCCTGAACAATGGCACCACATCAAATAAATTGGTGCCTAATCTTACCTGGTGATCATGTTATCCTTCTGCAAGCAGGGAGTAAACATAGCAGAGAGGCGGGAACTGGAGCTCCAGACAGGGTTCCTCACACAGCTGTAGTCCTTTTCCCAGGCAGATCAGCGGGGTTCTCGTAGGCAGAGATGAGCCCCTTTGCCCAGCGAGTGCTGGGGGAGCTCTGCTGCATCACCACCAGTCGGATCGGGGGCTGGGTGTCTGCAGGGACCTCAGGAGCATATTCCTTGCTGGGATCCTTCCCTCTGCAGTCATAGAGCACGCAGGAGATCAGGAAAACCAGAAGTAAAATAACATAGCTAGCTACCAGAATGATGAGATTCAAGGTAACAGGGTCAATTTCCAAATAAAACTCCATTTGGTCCCATACTAGTGAGTGCAAACCTGGAGAATGAAGTTTCATATGCACGAATGAGCAAGTGCTAACTGATCAGAATAGATGTATTGGCTTTGTGGTAAAAATACACTAATCCTCAGGTCTCCTGTAGCAATGGATTTCCCCGAACCAGACGATTGAAGCAGCTCAGTTTAATAACTTAAGCTCCTTCTTTTAATGCCACATTGCCTACAGTGGCAGAAGCTAAATTTGATTGCTATATTGACAGGAAAACATCCCCCTTGCCCAGGGACCATCTCTTCCCTCGGTGGGCAGGTACCAAACTGGGTTTTCTCTAAGGGCATTCTGAAGAGCCTCTCTTCCTCAGGTAGGTTTGGACTCACGGGCTGAAAAAACCTGAGCTATGTAATTAGTAAGTGAATACAGAAATAAGTAGAAAAGTAATTTGCAAAGTAACTGTTCTCAAAATCTCACAAGCCTGACCCTGGTTTTGACTAAGACCTTTCTGCCCTGGGCTAGTGCTACAGAAGTGTTTTAAAGTGAATTAAAGATGTTTATTACCCAGGTCCCTATCAGGATTACAAGGACATCATACTGCTGTCACACACTGCCCAGCAAAACCTTGCACAAATTCCTCTGTAGGATTCTGCTTCCCACAGGCTGCTCTATCTCATTTGAGTCTTCCCCATGAGAGAAGGTACAACAAAACTGCAGCATTTCTGTAGCCTGGAAGCTGCTAATTTCTTTTTCCTGAGTGGACCCTCTGTTTGCTGAAAAGAGGGTGACGTTTACGAGTGGTTGTGCCCTGCCTGGCAGCAGGGCCAGGCTCCCGAGCACAAACCCTTCAAGTGCCTTTTGCACCTTCCAGATTTATGTCTCTGAAGCTGATGAGGGAGTCGGGACACACAGGGCTGCTATGTGTCACCCACACAGTGCTGGGAGAGAGACCACCCCAGCTGCCTGAAGACAGAGGTGTCCAGGACACCAGGGAGGCAGACACAAAGGGCAGGGGATGGTGCCAAGGAGCACCACAGACCCTACATCAGCACACTCACCTCTCCACGCAAAACTCCAAGGTTTTGGTTATAGCACAGGAGGCTTTTAGCAAGAGACTAGGCTGTCCCAGCTCTCAGCACTGCCAGAGCTGTGGAAAAGAGCTTTACGTGTCAGCAGGAATCCGATCTGGCGCGTCTAAGCTGTAAGAAATATGTCATGGGGCCATCCTACCACCTCGACCTCGACACATGCCACTCGTTTTAAGGTCAACATCAGCTGCGTCCCCCACCCACCATCTGCCCTCGCAGCTCTTTAGCTGAGGAGAAGTTTGTGTCAGGAGTAATCCCAAGGCTGGCACTGCCAGTGGCATGTTTGGCAGCAGGTGGAAACCCCACGGCACCCGGGATGCACATTTGTGTGTCCCCGCTCTTCTGTGCCTGTCACACACCGCGTGCTGTGTCTGAAGCACAGCATTTGGCTGTCAGATGTGGTTTAGATGAGGCTGAGATTTTTTCAAGATAGGCTCTTAATTACACACTTCCCTTCCAAAGCAATGGTCATGTGAGCTGGGATTTAGTTTCAGTGCTTCTTGGGAAACTGAAAGTCTTTTGGAAATCCCTCCAAAATTCTCAGAAGCACCAGCACATTTGAAGGGCAGTAGGGGTCATGGCCTTAAATTTCAATCATGTTGTGCTACTAAAGATCAGTACCAGAATAATAAATATTATATAGTGTCCATGCTGAAACAGAGATGGGATTTTACATTAAGTCTTTTAAACTGGTCCTCAAATGGCAGCCTGGGTTCTGAATTTAGCACTGTGCTAAAAGAAAAAAAAGTTTATGGGATTTCCAAACCTGAATTGTTTCCTCCAAGGTCCTCCACACCAATAGCTTTGTTTCAGATTACTGTCTAACACTGCAGCAGGGAGATACATGCCATAAAGTGTTTAATTTAGATAGGCATCATGCCAGCTTTTGGAGGGACTTTTCAAAATGTAAAATCTGGTACTACATTGCCACAGCACTTCCAGTGTTGCTGCAGACATGGTCTCCTGGAGATAAAAAAGCCTCTTTGTTTCTACATCTCCACAGCATATCAGAACACTCTCTTAAGGGTGAAAATAGATGATACTTTCAAGACACCTCCTCCCAAGGGCCTAGTTTCCAGCAAAATCTCATACTTATGCTTGTATTCCCAGGATTCCTGTCCTTCAGCCTGAGCAGCTCCCAGCAGCCTTTGTCCAAGTCAGTGTGCTGAAAACTAAAGTCCTGGAAGGGATTTTGCTGCAATACCATTTATTTCCTCCTCCCATCCCACGTCCAAGGCAAACCATAGGTGTTCACCGTTTGATATTCCTGTGCCCAAGGATTGCCAGGGTCTAATACCATCTGCCAGCAGCCTTTTTGCAGGAGAAGGAGCCCCACAGCACCTCAGGAACCTCATCTGCACACACACTGAAGTTTTTTATAGAGGAGCCTCACTCCAACAAGCTGGCCCTGCTCCGAGGATCGGTGTCCCGGAGTCCTCCCCTGCCTGACACTGCTCCCTCCTACCCATCCTGCGACCTCAACTCCATCACTGACCGCTCCTCACCAGCCTTTGACATCTCACCCTCCTCAGGCTGTTTCTGCCTGCACCCTTTCCTATAGAAAAGTCACTCAAATTCCTGTTTGCATGTGCGCTGATGGAGTACTGAGAGCTGCCCTGGCTCTGCAGTGAGCAGGAACACATTTCCCGACACACAGAGTGTTGGGAGCTTTGTAGGATTGGGAAAAAGCTCAGGATATTGTGTGTGTGCTTCCCCAGGCAACCAGAAGCAGGAGATGGTCAGAACAAAGCGCTACCTCAAGCAGACTCTGCAGTGACTGGTGAGACAGCACCTGGAGGACACATTGGCTCTCTAAAAATCATCTGTGCTACAGTCGCTTCAAAGGCCAGACCAGCTCTGTCACCAGTTGTGCCAGGCTGCAGGGAGGGTGGGTTGCAGGAAACCTCACTATAACCTCTCAAAGGGGATTAGCTGGAGCACCTTATTTATTTATTCATTCCAGTATTCCATTATTTAATGTTTGACCAAAAGCGTTCCAAGGGCCAGAGCTCCTGGCTGGAGACCCAAGGCCAGCAGCTGCCATTGGTGCAACTCCATTGTCAGTCCTTCCTTCAGTTTATTTTGTCTTATTTTGTCCACATCAGTTTATAGACACTTCTGGACAGAAAGCACCTTTTCTTCTGCAAACACTCAGCTCAGTTGGGATGAGAGATAAGGGAAAAAGATGCATGTAACAGAGAACTAAATATTTTCTGTAATTTTTGCTTGAAGCCATTGCACAGTAAATTTCACAATAGAAAAGTTCAGATGTTAGTAAAACAGCAAAGAATCTCCCTACAATCAGAAAGAAAAAAGATTAAAAAAAAAATGGTTCTGGTGGGAGGGAGCTATAAAAGCTCTGTTTTGAGAGCAACAACAGCACAAGTTGCCAAGGAATTGCAGGCAATGGCTGAAGAAGCTAAATCAGTCTGCAAGAAACTACACTGTCTCACCCCAGACAGGAGTTCAACACTAAGTCCCTGCTGTGCCACCTCCTTCAGAGCAGGTTAAGGCTGCTCACAGGACCTTATTGTCTGGCAGACCCAAGGCAGCAGCTCAGAAGGGTGACCCAGCACACAGGGCATCAGATGGATGCACAGAGCAAAATACTCAGGCTCTGCTGGACTTGGACACGTGGAAGCCAAGATCATTTCCCTCCCTGGTGCTCCCCAGCTGAAGCCTGAGGTGGCAGCAGAGCCTGGCGTGCTGTGGGAAGCACTGGCATAGCTGACCCCATTCCAGCCGGCTGCACCTTGGAGCCGAACCGAGGGAGAACCATCGCTGCCAGGCCTGAGTGGCTTAACCATGGTGTCATCACTAAAAAACCCCCCTCAGAAAGAAATAATTTCAATCCAGCTACAGCGAGAAAGAGGGGAAAAGGGATGGCAGCAATACCAACATATTCCAACAGAATAGTGAACGGGCGGAGATGGGGTGTCAGAAAGGACAACACCAGCATAACACCTTATCCTGCCATGTCCCTGCTGCTCAGGGCAGGGAAGGCGGACACTTCAAGGTTGCAGGCAGCTGCCCTGGCCCACTGCCTTCCTCATACAAGTCATAATTTAAGGAAGAAGTTGCGAATATTTTGGGACCACAGGGAGAAACCTGGTATGATCAGGAGCCACAGTTCCTTCAGTACCTACAGTCCAAACGGAGTTTCCAGAGCAAATCCAAGGAAAGCAGATGTGTTACACTCTCATGTGCAGACACGACGGGCAGAACCACAGCCACTGAGCCCCTCTGGGGTGCCCAAATGTCGTGTGGTTGGTTGGCTTGTTTCCCAATCGCTGTCTAGGGTGTCGACTTTGCTTGTGATGTAATAGTTCTCGAAAGTTCTTCTTCCATGGAGTTTCTGTCATACCGCCACCTAGTCATCAAACCTGCACATTGCTTCCCGTGCACCCAAATGCTTTATTAGTTAAATAACTTCATATTGCATTAACTGTTTTCAGCTTATATTTATTCAATAACTTTATTCATCAACTTATCTGCATAACTGGCCTACGAAAGCCAAACCCCTTATAACATTAGCATAAACTCTGCCAGGGTGTAGAAGGGCCTGACCCCTTCCCCTACTCCCCCATGTCTTCTATTGCCTATGTATTTTCCAAGTGCAAGAATAACGTAATAGATCTGAGAACCTTGGTGAAAGAGAGCTGGAATTTACCAGCACCACAAAAAATAACGGGAGGTGAGGTACAGACAGAAGCTGGCAGCACCAGAGATCTGAACTCACAGAACCCAAAATGTACAAGGTGACAGCGCGACTTTACATCTGGGTTTGGTGTTTTTCCCTGCAGGCCTCTTCCAGCTCGGTTTTTTTAAGCTACCACAGCGTTCCCCAGGTCTGATCCCGGCCGGCCACACGTAGGAGCTGTTGCTTTCCTTATGGAGCATCCCGAAGAGAGCCGCGCCCGGCAGGTGGCACCGGGGAACCGCGGGCGGACCCCGCTGCCACCGAACGCCTCTGCGAGATCCAGCAGCGCCTGTCAGAAAGGAGACCTCTGCTTTTTAACCTCTTCTGTTCAGTGCTGTTAACCCTTTGCCAGCACCTGAAGGGAGTGGCAGGAGTTCCCGCGGTCGCTTCTCATGGCTCACACGATGCTCGATCTCGGAAAGCATTACCACAGTAGTGAAACTCTTTCCTGCTTTACAGGTGCATTTGTTCTGAATTTCAGCTCTACAGCAGCAGAAAACAGCTGTGAGAATGCTGCTTTTGAGAAAGGAATAGAAATTCAAGAAGGAAAATTAAAAGGTAAACTAGAAAATAGCTCCTAGGATACAGAATAGGTTTGATTAGTTATTTGTGCTCAGCGCCCTCCTGGGACCCCCCCCCCCCCCCCCACATCAGTCAGGGAAGTGTCTGACTCTAAGACTATGAATAGTCCCACAGAGGTGAGAGAGACGGCTGGCACTTGAGGTTAAGCATATCCTGAATCATGCTGAATAAAAGAAGATCAAAACAAAGACTAAGGTTTTATCAGATTAATCTTACAAACCTTGCCTGCAGATCTCTACTCCTCTCCCCAAAAGCTCAGACACCACTGCTACCACATCAATGCAAACACATCCCACTAACAACCACTGGTACCCAGCAGGGAAACATACTAACTTACATCAAATTTCCTTTATTGCACATCAGCTTACTAGAAAAGTCTCAGCTGGAGAACATCTGGTCCTCAAGAAAATTAAAGCAGTTGCCATGAGGTGGCAGACACTGATCAGCTATTTCCCTGAGTGCTTTTTCTTTGTCTCAGGCTCCAGGTGAGATGTGTCCCTCAAACCCCTGCCCAGCTGAAATGTATCAAGCAGAAATGGGGTGCTGGTGTTTCCTTCTATTTCTGGAGGGCTCTGCTGGCACCAGAACTAGCTCTATTTGATACTACAAGGAGCAAAACCCTAAAGGTCCTGATTTTGTGCCATGACATTTTTGCTTTGGATAGGGATTTTGCAGGCAAAAAAACAAAACAAAAACAAACAAATAAACAAACAAAAAACCCCCCCAGTTTTCATTTAGAGGGTGTGCACGAGTCCAGGATGCTGCATGACAGAGGTTTGACCCACACCAGTAGGGTCACAAGATGTGACAGTCAGACAGGAATCCTTTCCATGATCTCCAGTAGGATGTAACTGAAATGATGCTGAATGTTCATATAAAATAGCTTAAAATTTAATTGATGTTTTTGTTAACCAGAAAGACAGATTTGATGTGAAAGATAAAATTCATGACTTGATTTTAGAACAGTGATCTGAATCTTCATGTCAGATAAATCCTTATAACTCTATCAACATTACTGGGCTGGTATCAACAGATCATGGGTGCACTTTAGTCAGTGCTGCTCTGTAGGGTGAAAAGCAATAGAAGATTAATACCTGGAGGAAGGAAATATCCTTATTTTTCATCTCTAAGTAACTTTCCAATGAAAGCTCAATTACCCCACTGTGGCAAAGCTATTTTGATGTGCTGTGAGATAATTAGTCAGTCTGCTTGTCCTTGTCCATGCCAGTGTGAAATCCTTCTCATTATTAATGGTGAAATCACCTAAAAACAGGAGGAAAAAACATTAAATGCTTTATATTGAATGCAGGTGTCCTGGGATGGGTAAAGCTGACTCAAGCTGGGTTTCAATTTTTCCGTAGCTGGGCTGCTCACCTGATTTATCTTCTGTCCCATAACTCAAGAGCTAATCAAGATGATGCAGATACAAAACTAGTGATGTAGACATACTTGCACCAAATTCAGTGAAACTCCTTTTGCTTACCCCATCTAAGTTTTCTATCAAACTCAAAATTGCTCCATATAAACTATCCTATCCTTTCTATTGCTCTGACTTGGTGCTGCACAAATAACTTTAAGGATACACTTCCCTTCTTTCCTGAAGCTTTGCTGAGCTGCGATGGGTTTAGGTGCACACAGCGCTCTGCTCAGGCGTGTGTGTTTAGCTGAATGGGGACTATGAACTAATTGTGACTGCCAGAAATCAAATTAATACTGTGGGTAGTAAAGCATTTAATCTGAGAAATCACAAAGTGAGAGCTACAGCTTCTTGTTTTAAGGGTTATACTCTTCCTCTCCTCATTCTTAGTAAACGAGGATTTTTCTGGTCTGGCTCAGCTGGAGTGGTAGCAAGAGGCACTTAGTGCGCCCAGATCCGGGGGTGTGCTGGGTTTGGTGACTTCCCCACCCACACAGCTGTGGCCTGGAAGAGGAAAATAGGTGCTGGCACCCTCCCAAAAAGTCAGGGACTACAGACATCCAGGAGAAGCCGCTGCACCCAGGGGCAAGAGGGGAACTGAAGACTCCAGTTTTGGGCAGTGCTGCTCACCAGTTTCTGCCATTGCAGACAGAGCTGCTGAACAGTTCCTGGTTCTGTTTGCCAGTAAATCTGTGTGTCCTCCCCCAAGGTGACACATCTGTGTTTGCCTCTCTCTATTTGTCTTGAATAAACCTCCATGGGGCAGGATGTCAGGCCTACATCACTATTCCTGGGGCACGTTGGAGCGCTGCTGTGATCGTGTTACCAATCTGTGGGCAATAAATCAGTTTTGCTCCTGAATTCAGTCTGCTTTTTCCTGATTTGCATTCAAGACTCTGCTACCTTGGGATGACTGGCAACATGTCGCTGCTTTTCTAGGAACCAGGGGACTTCTGTGAGCTGGGAATGGGTAGAGGGCCTTTGCCCAAGTGAGCAGGTTTGCTGGCAGAATAAATCATAGGAGTAATTTCCTCAAAACCAGAGGTCTCCAGGCCTGGCTCCTGACCACTGCTTTGAATATGATGTTGGGTGAGGGAGGCAGAGGGGAGTTAGATGATGAGAAGAGAAAGGAGTTTCTAAAATTAACTTGGCAGGAACTGCCTAAAGAGGCCCTGCAGAGCTCTTTGCTCGATTCAGCTGGGGTGCAACTGGAGAGAAAAAACCCTGAGGTTTCCTGGAGCAGCTTGTTTGTTTGGCTTTTTCAGGCTTCTTTCAGATCTGCAAATCTGTGTTACATCATGTGTGAAGGCAGCAAATAAACTCTGAATTAATTTTTTGTTTTGTTTTCAGAGAATACAGGCCTCCCTCAAAAGAGGATACTTGAATACCAGTCAGACACCTGGTGAGCAAACCAGCTGTTCACAGCTGTTCTTTCCATCTCTCTTTTTCATTGTTTGCAGAAACAATGAAGGGATCGAGGACTAAGAGGGTTGAACTGAAAAAAAAAAAAAAAAGGAGCCCCAAGTGCCAAGCTCTTTAGTGCTCTTTGTAAAACCCAAATAAATGGAAAAATAAATCAAGCTTAGACACCAACAGGAAATTGAAAAGTTACATCAACGGAAGGACAGAAATGTATACGTCAATCATTTGGCTGGAGATGCTGTGGTATAAACAGATTTTTATCACTTATAGCTCTCTATTCAAATAATTCTGTCCCAGATTTCTTTTTTAACAGTACAGAGCACAGTTTTGCCAACAAGCCTCTCAGAACAAATATGAAAAACAGAGCAAGACTGGCTTTGCTCTCCCTGATTTCAAGTTTGCAAAGTTTTTACAGCATTGGCTTAATTCAGAAAAACAGAAAAAGCTTATACCTAACCCGCAGTCAAGGCAGCAGGACTTGTTTGATGCCAAAGTGGGCACATCACAAAGTATTTTGTTGACTAGTTGAACATGGTCTCCTTGAACTGCTCCATCCCCACTATGCTCAAACCTAATTCTCACTGTCACCTCTGTTCTCCCTCCTTCACAGCAACATACATTTCTGTGAGCTGGTTCATTTGCCCACAAGGAAAAGTTGGATGTCCCCATCCCAGCACCCCGAGCTGCCGTCCCTGTCCCTGTGCAGGGTCATCCTGGCTCCAGCTCTAGCTCCATCCCAGGGACATGGTCCCTGTCACAGGAGCCCTGCGCTCTCGGGCGTGGATAACTGGCCCCTGAGGACCAAGCCTCTGCCTTCCTTTTGAGATATAAGATATGGGGATACAAACAGTCATAAATAACCGATGTCACTCCGAACTGAATCTTGTCCCCTGCCTCACCCACTTCCACCCTGTTTACCACCAGGATTTTTTGTTTTGTCTCTACTTCTTCCACGCCCGCCGGTTACTTTGTGTTCCCTCAGACAGCAGCGGAACTCCAGTCTGCAGCAAGAGGCTTTCCTGGGAGCTTTTCCTCTCTGACAAGGAAGGAACTATGTGCCCCTGCTGTTGAGACATTTAGGCCTCTGATCGCCTCCTTCTGACACTTGGGCTCTCCCTCTTGTCCAGACTCAGCGGTTGCACTGCAGTCAGTCCTGCTGTGTTCCTCAGGTTTCTTTCCTGGCAACAGACAGTTTTCTGCTGCAAACTTAGTCCAAATCATTTTTGCATTGTTCTTTCCTGGCCACTGTCTTATCATCTCTTCATTGTTCCCTCTTGGCTTCCTCTGTGGTTCCCATCTGTCTGCTGGCTCTGTGTGTATCACTGTAGGCTTAGCTTCAGTCAAGATTTGATGTCATTCATTGGATATCTTGTTACTACTTGTCTCAGCATTCTGGTTTCTCTCTGTTCTTGTCAATGCGTTCCACATATTTCAACCTCTCTGAGCAAAATCTCAGCTGAACTCAAGTCCAATGTGTCCAAAAAGCCCTGAGCTGAAGGGGAAGGCAGGATGGTGTGAAGGTGCCCATGAAAATGTTCACAAGCACAAGGTGAAGTGAGCTGAACCAGCTGGCCAAAACCCCTAAGATGCTCTACAGACCTGTGTGAATCCTTGCCAAAATACAGTTCTGTTATGAAAGCAGACACTGCTTAGAGTTTTACATGATTTGCTGAAAAATCACAAGTTTCCTGTCTCCATGTGACTGCTGAGGTCCTGGTTTGCCAATCTCCAAGTAGATGGCCAACTTGATGCACACGGGAATAAAATTACTTCATGCTTTCAGATAAGTAATTACCTATCTGGTAAGCTTTTAACTGTACCTTGGGTCATTCACTGGAGACAAATCAGAAGCAAAATTGACACAAATACATGATATTCTGAGAACAGT
Organism: Dryoscopus gambensis; assembly: GCA_013389985.1. Lineage (NCBI taxonomy): Eukaryota > Metazoa > Chordata > Aves > Passeriformes > Malaconotidae > Dryoscopus > Dryoscopus gambensis. Next base: position 75,735 of record WEIT01038661.1, on the reverse strand, counting down.
TCCAACACTTTTGGAAGTTGCTCAAGCAACCTTCATGCAGGAAAAGTGGCCAAAGAGAAAATTTTAAAAGTTTAAGTTTTAATCCACCATTTGTGTCACCCTGTGAAAAGGGAGAGTGATACAGCAATTTATGCTCTTGGGCTGAGTGTCTCACTATACAGGGACATCTATTTTTAGTTTAATGTAACAAACCTGTCTTTTGTCTAATGTTCAGCAGTTCTTGGTCACAGTTATGCTCAGATGATCGATAATCCCTTGGGACAGAGGTGTTCTGGTCAGACTGTCAGCAATGTGCCATCTCTGGCCATGAGTCAATGACATTTTCCAGCAGCCCAGCAGCTGCAGCCCACACAAAAAAGAAAGCTTTGTGCCATATGAGACTGGGCCATGCCAACCTCCTCTTCACTGCCCTCACTTCAGTTCACAGGAGGGCTACACCTGGGCAGTGATGGCTGAGGCTCCTGACAGTCACCAGTGTGAACCCCACCATCAGCACTGTCCTGGTTTGAGCAGCACCTCAATAAACCGTGTGCAGCCATGAGTTGTTTTCATTCTTATTCTGACAAATCAGCTAATTAGAGTACAAAATTATATTCTCAGGCTTGGCAAATCCATTTGACTTTGAAAGATTTTTAAAATTATTTTGGTTTTTCTTGCTCAGACAACATGGAGACTCAGTGCTAAACTACACAAAACAAATTAAATATCCAATTACAAACAGTTAGCTCTGGTCTGGAAGCACTTCAGTTGACTGCTGTGATTCAAAGGAGAAAAATGATTTCATTTTGAATACTGTAACGCTTTCTAAACAGCACATTGGCTGACCCATCCTGGATCACAACCTCAAGAACTTCACATACTAGTTTTTGAAAATGATGTTTGTGTCTTGCCCTGTCAAATGGATGTTAAAGCTGCAGTGAGGGGCGAGGAGCTTCCCATCTGCCCTTGACGATGTTTCAAGGAAGACACATCGAGGTCTAGAGTGACCCACGTGTGTTATCTGAGGCCTAACACCAGTCCTGACTGCCTGGCCTTGGACCACAAAGGCGTGTACAAGAAACCCCACAGCAGACACAGCTCCTCAGCGAGGAAGGGAATGGCTCACTTGTGTGAGTGTGTCTGGAAGTACAAGGATTTAAAGCATGTCACATCCCTGAGTCTTCCGTGGCAATATTCACAGATGCTGCCAGCAGGGATTGACAGAACAAAGCCATCCTTTTGGGCTAGATTTACACCAAAGTGTGTTTTTCAGATCCAATGCTAAAATTTCCTAAGAAGACACCAATTCTCATGGCTCAGGTGGACACTGGTATTCATCCTCCAGTATTTGTCCTTCAGCTTCACAAAAGGCAGAGTTTTAAAGCAGTACCACATGGCTTTAGAAAAATCATGGGGTGTAACAGGAGGTAAATGAGATCCCTGATCCTGCAGAGAAGATATTTGTGCTCAAAGGTGTGTTAAGTTTAACAAGACTTGGTGCAATCCCCAGGCTCCATGTGGACCACCCAGCTGCATGGCAAGAAACCCATTTTTTTCTCATGGTTTTGTCCATACTTTTGCAGCTTTTACAGCTCTTTTGTTTTCCCAGCTGGTTCGCCTGAGATCAGGTCAGAGAAAGCAAAGGGCTTGCTCAGAAGTTAAACAAAAGCTCTTTCAAGCTTAAAAAGAAGAAAGAAGAAAAAAAACCCACTTGCAGGGAGACTTCTTCTCCAGTGAGGAAGAGTTTGATTTGGAGGCTTTTCTGCAAGGAATCCAAGGCTGCCTTGACCCATGACTAGCACTGCCAAGGTGTGTGAGGTGGGTGAGATTTGACTATCTCTGTAAGGAAAGAGAATTTCAGGAGAAGACTTCAGCAACAGAAATAAATACCCAGGATTGAAGACAAGGGATAAAATCTCCTTTCTGATAGGCAGCCATCAGAAAAAGCAAGGAGGACATAAGAGACTGGCTAAAAGAAGATCAAAAACTCAAATGGATCCAGAACAGAGAAGCTCAGTTCCTACCACAGCCATGAACTGGATGGGTGACTGAACTCAGTCCCTGTGAGGGTTAAATCCCAGCCTGCAGGGTACCAGGACAGCCCAATCCACAGCACAGCAGGGCTGCAGGGCAATGTTGAAGAGCTGAGATGGGCAAGTTTCCCATGGCACGTAACAAATGCTGCCAGTTTTACTCTTGGTCAGATTTCCAAGAACCAGGGACTGTCATCAAGTAATTCAACAGCAGCTTCTTTTTGTTCCTGGAGCACAGAAATCCAGATTTCCACTTGCCTGGCAGGAACTGAACAGGCTTTGAATGAACCAGAATTACTGGAGAAAAACATGACCTCTTTCATTTTACACATGTAAACCCCACAACTCCAAGTGTTGTGTGAGCACATCGGGGTGTCATACATCGATCCCTGACATTTTATGCCCATGCAGACATAATGTCCTGCATTTTAAACAACTGCAAGAACAGAAATTTTGTTCCCATGGAAGCTATTTTTTTATTACACTCCTAAACCTAATCTTAATACTTCCAAGTGTACTTTGGACAGTGGCCAAGCTGTGCACGTGTGGTAGGAATCTGCCTTGCACAGCTCTGTGCAAAACAGGACAATGGAGAGTGGCTCCACGGGCTCATGTGACATGTAAGCCCAAGACAAGTCGAAGGCAACAACAGCCAACAAAGGCTGGCGAGGAGATGGTGACTGTCACCCCACAGGGGCTAGGCAAGAGGCTGCTGTTACCATAACAGGGTGGAAAAGCAACATGTAGAGATTAAAAATAAAAAAGGGAGAGCAACCTCCTTTGATAGCCTCAATATCACAATCAGGAGAGACTTCCTGGCCTCATATTTTCCATATAAACACTCTCCACTGGATAAAGTTAATGGTTCCCTAACTGCAAGGCAGAAGGGCTTGATCAGTTTAATTGACGTCACAGATTGGGTATTTTAATGAAATGTGCTGTGCTTCCCCCATTTATACGTTTGACCCTAACCTTTACCAGATGTTCAATTCCTGCTCCCTCACAGACACTGCAGCTCTGTCTTTGGGAGGCTCTTGGAAAGCTGAAATGCTGAAGTTGAAATAAAACCCTCTGACACGAACCCTTTTGTTTGAGCTGCGCCCCGCCACGGGGACCGGCTGCACAGAGGGCTCTGCTCAGCAGGAGTGTGCCCAGGAGAGAAGGGGAAAACAGCCAGAAGGGTCATATTGTGCTTTGCCTGCCTGTGTGGGAATGTGAAGGATACAGTGCTGCTCCCCTGCCACTGGACAGGGATGAAATCACAGTCTTCCCTTCCAACCCCTCCAAACTGCGGCCCTAGGACCAAAAAAAGAGCCAGAAAGCCTGAATTGGGGATTTGGCTCTGCCATGTCCCCTCGGGCACTCTGTTCCTGCCTCTCAGCCTTGTTTCCCAGGCATAAAACAGGACAATCTGCCCTTGCCCAATTACATCCTGTGTTTATCAGGGGCAGGGCTGGGCTGGGGAGAGGCTGCAGGGCTTGGATTAGGAGTGCTCCCTCCTGTCCCCTGGGACAGCCCAGGCTCTTCCTTGGGCAAGAAAAAAACAGTACCAGCACCACAGACCCAGCAACCCCGTGTTGCTCTGGATGCAAATCTGCTCCAGGCTGAGACCCCTCAGAAGTTATACCTCCCTGAGCTTTGCAAGAGTGAAGCCAGCTGGAAATAAGTCATCAGGAAACAGGCATGTAATCAAAAAAGATGCCATCAAAAGTTCTGGAGTTTCATGCTCATTTAGAAAGTCTCCTGCTCATTCTTTTTGCAAAGAGAAGATAAAATGCTGGAGCAAGAGAAGGTTAAAAGAAGCTCCACATTCCCAAACCTCAGCTTTGGTTTTCAATCATTTTAGATAAATTGGACGCTGGACCCCAGCCACCCTTTAGTTCTGGGTTTGGATTAGCAAATTACAAGTCACAGAAGAGGTTTTGCAAAACCAAACTTATATCCTCCTTGGCCTGCTTCTGGCTGAAACTGAGCTTGCCCTGAGCAAAAACGAGTGAATCACACTTTAAAACACATACACCAAAAATGCTGAACTCAACAACTACAAACTGAGCGAAGGAGAGTACAAAAGCCTGTGCAAGGCACTCATTGTTTTAACCCAGGAGAGACCAAACTTGCACCACCAGCACTTTGCAGCAGATTAGGCAGCAAAAACATTTGGAAATGTTAAAAAAGAAAAATGGATGGTTTTGTTTTCAGTAATTCCATGTACGCACATAAAAACTATGTATTCTGTGGCCAAACATTTGTCTCTGAGCAGATGACAGTGGCTGTTAGCATGACAACATAAGACCTGCTCATGTTTCACTTTGACATTGATCCTGCAATAAGGTTCAGTGGATTTAATCAAAGTGGGTCCAGGGTTCTCCTGAACCCAGGATAAAATCCAGTCCAGCCGCTCTGCCTCAAGCACAGACCTCGCTGTAACCCCAAACAATATCCATGTGTACATTGAATGTAAAGTATTGATTATGTTCTTGAAAGCCATCTTGCTTCTCAACCCATCTCATTGCAAAGGAAATCTTCCTCCTGCCTGGGGTGGCCAGAGGATGAAGAGATGCTCATGAAGGACAAGCCCTCCCCTGTCAAGGGACACAGGACAAAACATGATGTCCCTGCAGCACTGCCCATGTCAGCAGTGATTGCCCCACAGCATCATCAGCCTGGGCTTGTGTTCCCAGAACGTGCAAAAAGAAGTGGGAAATATACAGTTGATCAGGTCCCATCTCCTGATCACCAGCCCATTAACATCATCATACTTTTATTTGCAGCAATTCCTAAATCCAGCTATCAAGATTTTCACGTAATTGCAATCTGATAAGAACAGCAGGTAGGGCCCCTCTCAGCCCCAAGGTGGGTGGAGGGGCTCCTCTGAATTCCCAGATTCACAAAGAAAATACAGCCTGAGCACCAACAGTTAAGAGTATTTTACTGGTGGCAATGAGATGCATTCCAGCAGAGTAGGAAATAACATCATTTTCATCTGAATCAAGGCTGAGAATGGGACCAGGCTGTCTTCCCTGCCATAATTTACACATCCTCAGAGACAGACATATTGGAAGTGACTTTTACAGCCAGCCAGGAGACAGCCACACAACCCACATCAGCTCTGGCAGGACTCACATGCCACAGTGTCCTGCAACATGTCTGTCTCTCTGGAAAAAGCATGTGGAGAGTTCTTTTTCTGCTTAAGCCCATTTGATTTTATTTTCCTTTACTTACTGGCAATGAATTGTTCCACTTCTCTTGCTCACTAAACACTTTATGTTGTGGGGTTTTTTGTTAGCTCATTTGTTGCAATGGGAGTGGCAAAAGACTGTCTGGGCTCTTGGGATGACACACCAAAGCTGACATGGGGCAAGTGGCTTTCTTAGAGACACTTCTTAAACCCCACTTTCAGCCCCACATTCCAGCCCACCCCTGAGGGTCACAACCATGCCTGGAAGATGCCTGGACCCTGAACTGTCCAGGCTTTCCCATCTCCTGCCTTCCTACACGTGACTTTTCCACCAGCACTTCTCCCCAGGAAGGGTGAACGGACTGATGCATCTTGTCAGTGCTTGCTGTGTTGCTGCGGCCCCTATTCCTGCGCCGGCTAGCAGCAGCAGGGGCTGGGGTGCAGCAAGATATTCCTGGGGTCCGTTGAAAGAAGGGGTACAGCAGGCTTATCAGAGCTCCCGGTGTGTGTCTCTGGGCTATGCATCCACAGACCGCAGCAGGCAGCAAGATAAACACAACATCGCTTCTTGATGGTGAAATCAGAAGGGGTTTATTTTAGTCCAGCGCCGGGAGGGTGAAAGCGGGGAGGGGAGGGGGAGGGAGAGAGGGAGAGGGGAGCAGCAAGAGCCTAGAAAGTCCTCCAGAATCCAAAAGCCCTCTCGTGCCTCTCGGCACTCACTTTAAGGCAGTTTCAAAGTCGCGCGGGTACAAGGCTTGAGCCAATGAAAGGCTGATAGGGGAGGGATACATCTCTCAGGAACCAGTGGACAGGGTTACAGTTTAGGGATATACCATACATATAGGGTATATGTATAGAAGGGGGAACAGAACAGACCATTTAAAGGAAAATTCATGACCACATTGCTGTGTATGGATTTGTCGTGGTTTGACACTGGCAAAATGCCAGGCAGCCACAACAGTTACTCATTCACCCTCCCCTGCCACAGCTGGGCAGAGGAGAGAAAAATTTAACAAAGGCTTTGTTATAAACAAGTCCAGATACCAGAAAAAATTAATCCGCGTTTATTAATCTGCAGCTGGAAACAGGGTATGGTAGGCAAAACAGACAAAAAAAATAATAATCCAACAACAGCCCTCGACCACAAAATGCTCACCCCTCTCGCTCCAACAACCACCCAAAAAGCCCGCCCCCTCGCCACGAGGCGCCCTTTTTAATTCCCCTGGTCCCATCTCCCAAAAGTCTCAGCCCCAAATATCTGCTTCCTGTTCGTCGTCTACTCTGAGGCCCCATGGGATATGTAGTTCTCTCTTATGGCAGTTACCAGGTCTGTGCCTTGATGCTGTCTTCTTTCAATCAGCTGTTAACCTCTCCCGTGGTTCCATGAGATGCATCATCATCTTCTGAGACAGCAGCCAAACCTGTGCATTGCTTAGACATGCTCAAACACTTTTATTAGTTAATATACTTTGCATTTGTCTCGGTTTAGAAGACAGGTGACTGCCAGGGGAAACCAGAGCCTCCCTTGGAATAGAGAATGTAAACCCCCCACCTCCGAATTGCTGTAATTTTGAAATTATGGGGCTTTCAGGCAAAGATATGGGAACAAGAATACCAGTTCTTTACTAAGAATAATTACAAACTACAAAGGTAGTGGTACAGAGAAAAAAAGAACAACAACAAACAAAATAATCCCAGAAACTCTGACAGAGTCAGAATACGACCTGACACCCTGTTGGTCAGGGTGTTGGGAGCAGTCCAAAATAAGTCCTTCTGGAGTGGCAGATGTGGCTCCGTTGGAGTAGAGGTGATCCTGTAGAAGGGTCTGGTGG
>WEIT01038661.1:24573-68235 GCA_013389985.1 Dryoscopus gambensis | reverse complement strand
CACAGCCTCCTCCAGGCATCCACCCGCTCCAGCGTGGGCACCTCCCCCATGGGCTGCGGGTGGATCTCTGCATTCCCCGGGCACCCATGGGCTGCAGGGGCACAGCTGCTTCACCATGGGCTTCACCAGGGCCTGCGGAGGCATCTCAGCTCCAGCGCCTGGAGCACCTCCTCCCCCTCCTTCTCCACTGACCTTGGTGTTGCCATGTTGTTTTCCTCACATGTTCTCACCTCCTCCTCTGACTAGGAAAAAACTGTGCCCACTTCATTTTGATTTTCTTCTTAAATATGCTATCACAGAGGCATTACCATCATTTCTAATTGGCCCAGCCTTGGCCAGCAGCATGTCCATCTTCACACCCATCAAGGACTGGCTCTGCTGGACATGGTGGAAGCTTCTAGCAGCTTCTCACAGAAGCCACCTCTGTGTCTCTGCCACTACCAAAACCAGGCCATGCAAAACCAACACATATCCTAAAGACAAGAAGCTACAAGGGAATTCTGGATTCCCTTTCTGAGCAAAATCCCTTATCAAGGCCTCCATTCCTAAGAAACTCCTCTTTAGATAATCAGCTGTGGCATGGTCTGACACGTGGGCTGGAGGAGATAATTCACTATCACCTGCTGTGCGTTGTTTGGAGACCAATTAGCCTTTCCCAGTAAAATGTACTTTTCCTCCCTGATTAGAAGGTACTAAAAACAATACCCTGTAATACACAAAATGTCAGGATCTGAGCTGATCTTAGTTAATGCACAGCCCCTCTTGTGTCTCCCTGAAAGGCTTCACTCAACTGCAAAAGGAAATTTCCTCAAGTGAAGGAAAGTGGAGCCAATGAAGCAGACAGCGTATGAATTCCTTTTTTTCCCCATTTTCACAACTGGGCACTGTAGAGGTATGTTTTCCCACTCCCTTTTTGCTAAATTCCCTGCCCCTCAACATTGTCCTTCCTCCCTCCCCCCACCCCTATTTCTAACCTTTCCCTCGCGTTCTCCCCATTTGTTCTGTACCCTAATCCCACCCCTGTACCACCCCTGTGCCATGGGACCATCAGTCCATGTGCTCTCTCCGCCCCCCTGCTCCCCATACAAAATCCAGCCTCATACCATGTAACGATCTCTCTGCATGGGGAAAACGGCTGGGTGGGCCCTCACCGATGTGGGGGTCCAGCCTGCTGCCACGTGGCCCTCTCTCTGCCACTGAGAGCCACGTGAATAAACATCCTCTGAAGCCCCCATGCAGGGAGCCTTCTTGCCTCCTTTGTCGCCGCAGTGTTGCGGAGCTGAGAGCTAGCCAGAGTCCGTGAGGGGCAATCCGAAAGGGGCTACAGGAAGTGAAACAGCTTCCCTCCCCAAGGAACCCCCCTGTGCTCCCTGGGAAGGCTGCGGCTGCCATTTCCACCCGCAGAAATTACAGACCGCAAAAGGGCACCATGGACTGACAGTCTTGATTTATGGCAGGGTTTACAGCTTTGCTGCTTCCCAGCAGCTGCTGTGCAAAATAAACCATCACCCAAAACAAAAAAAATCACCAAGTCAAGAGCCTGAGAGGGAAGAAGTGCAGGATCTTCTTAATGAAACTAATAATTGATAATTAAATATCCAAAAGGAAAATGTTCTTTTCATCTTCTCACTGAGATGTGTCACTCCCTCCTTTTTTTGTATTCATGAATGCACTCACTCAATAGCATGGATAAAAAGTAGGGTGACAGGGTCAGGCTGGCAGGAAGGTGCCACCAGCACCAGCATGGAAGTGACAAGTGCAGCGAATTTGGTGGCTCTGGCTCATGTGGAGGGAAAGGAAGAGCAGGAATTTGAAGATGGCTGTTGTCTTGGACGTGCTGAAGTCGCTGCTGATTTTAGGCCAGGGAAGAGTGATCTGATCTGCTGTGTTCCCTCATTGTCTTGGCTCCCACTCATAAAGGCACTTAAAAAGCTGTCTAGCTTCAAGTATGTGCTTAAGTACTGAACTAGTGAATTAGCATATTTACTTGTCTGCAATCTCTTTAAAAGCCAATTGGAAGCCCTGGGATTTTGATGAATGCCTTTGGTGGCCCCTGGGACAGAGCACAGGTCCCAGGTTACCCTCCCTGATCACACCTCTGTGGCTGTGGCAGCCCTGCCCTGAGGAGCTCCTGCATGAGAAGAAGCTGAGCTTGGCTGCTCCTCTCTGGTCATCTCTAAGCTATACTGAGGTAATTTTTGGGATCAGTCTTCTGTCACTTGCCACGCTCAGTGCCATTTGGAAACTTTTGGTTTCATGAAGCAGAGCTTGCTGTCTCCAGAAATGAATTGATACTCTTACGCTTGGAGTCTCCTTTTCCTGCTAATTGAGGCTCTGAAGTGCGGTGACGCTTTTCCTTTGATTTAATTAGGGGAAGCTGTTTCCAAGGAATCATACATATAGCTCACATCAAAGACTCCACGGGCAATGATGCACCCCAAGATGCAGCGGATGTGACTCAGGATGACTCATGGGCTGTGTCCAGCTGCCAAATGAGTCAGCACTTGGAGCAACCTCATCACAGTCCTGAGACCTGTGGTACCCTGTCCATGCCACGTGGAAGGAGATGAGCCCCACATGTCCCCTTGCTCCTCAGACCACAGCAGTGGCCCATCCCCAGCACTGTCTCCCGTGGGACCTCCAGCTCTGCACCATCAAACTCCCCAGCAGGGAACTTAAAATCTTGCCTTGTTCACATCTTTAGCTTGTTCATGGATGCTTAAACAAATAAGAGCTGAGTTTCTGGTGAATATCAAGCCTGGGTGCAGAAGACCTCAAGTCTTCTCAGCTCATTAAAAGCCAGAGAAGCCAATTCCAAAGGAATTTGAAGCCAAATGAAGTGTTGAAACAAGCCATTTATTTTAAAATTTCTGTGGGAGCAACATCCTTGCTGCTGCAGCCCCAGGGAGGATCACAGCTCTGGCCCACGTGCCCCTTCCCCTCTCACTTTTGCCAAACTGCAGCAAATAATGGATATTTTCCCCTTCTGTGGAAAGTCTAAGCCGAATTCTTGATGATTCTTGTGAAATCTGGAAGCTGAACAAGCCTGACTTCCCCACTCACACCCCCATGTAGTTTGTGATGTGGCTCTGCAGGCACAGGGGAGGACCATGACCATCTGTTTTTCTGGCTGAGAAAGGGAAGGAGCCACAAGGAAAGTTCTGGTGGGGCAGCTCAGCTCTGGGCTGTGATTTATAACTGTAAATACAACAAATCCTCTCCAACTGCCCTGGCGTTGCTCAGGAACTAGAGTCCAGCTCACAGAGCAGGCCCAGGTCACACGGGTTTAATGACGACTGATTTGGGAAAGTGAGGAAAGGCAGATAAATTGCTGCCCTTGGTCCAAGCTAAATCCCTGCAGGCTGCAGCTCTACAGCTGCCAGTTGGGATGGAGTGATGGACAGTGCCCTGTCCTGGTGACCTGACTCATAAAATAAGGCTTAAACTGCAAACAGACTCATCCCTCTCCTCCCCATCCCAGAGGCACTGCTGGGACCAACAGCCACAGCACCTCCATCCTGGCAGTTTCAGCACCTCCACGTGAAAAGAGGAGGCAAGACTGAAATTTTATTTTTGATTGACTGAAAACATAGCTCAAAAATCCAATTTTTTTTTTCACATTTTTGAGGTTTCAATTTTTCCTTTTTTTAAAGTTTATTTCTTATTTGGAGGAAATGCTGAAACTATTTCCACCTCTGTTCTAAGATGGGACACCACCTTAATTTTGAGAATGTTAGAAAAGAACACTGAAGTTATTTTTGGAGGAAAACCTAAAAATCTAAACAAAAGCTTCAGCGAAACACAACATAGGCTCAGAAAACATTCTGATGTCTGCAAATCTGTACTTTTCACTGGAAAAAGATGCATGAGAAACTTTTGCCTATGTTTACAGAGAGCTGATGGGAAGAGACTGGTTGCTGCTACCCAACAAGGGCCTGTTCCTGTCCCATCCCATCCCAACCAGCCCCTCCAGACTGGGAACACCCAGATTCCCTCAGGCACAGCTCTGCTGGAGCAAATGGCAGCACCAGAAAGGGAGGAGTTAGAGGATCAGAAAGGGATGAGTTAGAGGATCAGCAAGGAGCTCAAACTGCCCAGAATCTCACCAGCTGCTCTCTCTGAAGACAACACTGGCTCACAGCAGAGCACATCCTTGAAACCACTGTTGGAAGCAGCCAGCAGAAGCAAAGCCATCCTGCCTTTGGTGAATTCCATGTCCAAAAGAACTGGGTGTGTTATTTAGTTTAAATGATATCTTAAATGTTCTGGGTTGTCGCGGTGGCTGCTTGACCAGGGCTAGCTCGTGCGACACCGCAGCGCGAGTGGGGAGCAGCCTGGGACCCGAGGCCTTTCCGCTGCTCCTTTGGAGCTGCAGCTCTCCCAGGCTCCAGAGAGCTAAAGCCCCAAGGTCATCGCTACGCAACCTGACGAGGAGAGAGGCAAAGGAAGGCGGGGAGGCTTCTCCCTCAGGTACAGTTCACAGGCTTATGGTCCAAGGGGTCCAGAAGGGAAAAAAACAACGAAATGCGCTATGCAGCAACTTAAGTGTGGGGAGGGAACAAGGGGAGGATACCGGCTAGGGACCAATAGGGAATCCTGGAGGGAGGGACAGTGAGGGGATGGATCGGAACGACACCCAATGACTCAGAGGGGTGGAGGGAGAAGGATCACATGGGCCAATGGGGCATCGAGAGTTAGGGGATTTCCAGGGTGGGAGGTGCTGGAAGGGGCAGGGGACTGACAGGGACCATTTAGGGAGAATAGGAGGGGTTTGGGTGATAGGCAGGGAAAATGCTGGAATAAGGGGAGGGGAATGGCCAGAAAAGGGAGACCAAGGGAGTGGCTTGGGCATGCAACCTACCACCCGGGGAGAGGAGGCGGGGAAACAGGGCTGTACCAATACAGAACAGTGAAAACGTTTTAAAACCAAGAAGAACAGTAAAGATAGTGCACCGCAGCGCTGGGTTTTTTCATATGCTGCAAGGCAGACTAGGTAAGTCAGAGCTAGGGTATTCACAAGTCAGTTCCATTGGAATAAACAGCTCTTCCCAGAACATTTTCCAAGTTGCACCAGAACACAGGGAGAACCTGGTCTGGGGTTCCTCATGCTGCTGCAGTTGGGTCCTTCCCTCCGTGGTTGTGTTTCCCACAGGAGACAGTGGGGATAAACACTGACACTGAAACATCCTTGCACACATACGTGGCACTGTGAGTGCTTGGCAGCCTGTAGGGATGTCCCAAAGAGAGGGATAATGGGCACACTGATAAAAACCCAGCAAGAGGGGCAAAATCTCAGACTTTGCTCGCTCACTGCACCCCTGCAGATCAATCATTGCTTTTACAAGGCATTATTGAATTCTTTCCAGGCTGACCATCCAGCCCCTCCACAACCATAGAGCACACTGGCACTGGGTCGTCCAGACAGGATATCCTCCAGGGAACAGCCTCTGCACAGCACAGAACAATAGAGCCCTGTCTTTGGAACCGTGGATACACAATGTGCCCAGCCTCTTCTCCCCCATACCTCAGCTATCTGCTCTCAGCACAGCACCACGGTATCAGATCTTCTTCAGCACCTATTTCCTGCTGTTTGTGAGAGAGTCCCACCAGTGCTACAGGGAGCAGAGCAGGCTCTGTCCTGCACCTCTGCCTACCCTGTGGATGCTGCAGGTTTTGAGAGCTCAGGTATCTCAACGTTTGCTCTCTGAGCTCCCAGTGCTCAGTGGCACAGCAAACCCACCAGCCATGGCAATGGCTACAGGGCCTTCTGCAACTCCATTTCCACAGATTCCCAGCCCTGTTTTGGGGTCAAGCACATGTACATAACATCATACCAAAGTCTCCCATGAGGGCTTTAAACAAACTTCAGGACTGAAGCATCTTCCAGTCACCTTGTGCACCAAGTGGAGAATATTTCCAGTTGCCCAGGTTGGCTGTAAAACACCCAGCCAGTTGCTCACAATCTCCTTGGTTAAGTTGCATTGAGACAACTGTTGCCAGCTCAGCTGCCAGGCCCTATTCTGCTCTCAGTTATATAAATTTGGCAAATTTGGAACAACTTCACTTTCACAGCATAACCTGATTTAATGGAGAGCAGCATCTGGTGTTTTTTCTAGGTTCATGGTATGTAATAGGGAACAGACTTGAACCTCTGACTCGTTAGCAAGGAAACATATATTGAAATTAGGCTCCCAATAGGTAAACATCTCTTGAGCACAATTTTTTCTTGCCCTGGTTCTGGAAGCAGTGTGACTTAGCACTGAACTGCAGCCTGATACCCACTGCATGCAAAGGGCACCTTCTGTGGCACTGAAAAGTTTGTCTTCTGGTTGACAGTGAAACAGAGAAAGTCTCTTTAAAAGCCATTTCAGACTTATTGTAAAGCCCTGAGATCCTGCCCCTGGAAGCATGAGCACCCTCATGGGTGCAAAGGAATGGCACAGCACCAGCTCCAAGAACCCCAGGGATATTTCTTGTGGTGCATTATATATAGTTCCTCCCTAGGAACTCCGCTGAAGTTGGGATTGATTTGTTTATGTATTCATCAGAGTGGACACTGTTTATACAGGATTTTGGGAAGAAAACCCTTCACAGAGGGGTTTGCTACCATGAGTTGGCCATGTGTGGGGCCAGGTGGCTCCTTGCTGGCTGCCAGTGTCCCCTGGCATGCCCTGCCGTGCAGCACCCATATCTTTCACAAGCACCCAAAGACAAAGAGCACAGAAAAAACCTCCCTTTCTCCCACAGGCAAAGCAATCCCATGCTGCAAGCACAAGCAAGAGGTGCTGCTGGGAATGCCCAGGGAGGGGCACACAGCCTGGATTTCAGCAACACAGCACTAACTGGCTCACGATCACTTATATCATAAGACCTGGCCATTGCTGAGGATTTTGATCCTTTGGGATCTTTGTCATCTTGAACCATACCTCAATTTCCCAGCCTCTGCAGCAGTGTACAGCATCATGTCAGTGTGTGAGCACAGAATGGAGTGAAAGCCCTGTGACTGAGGAAAATCTCTCAAAAGACTTTAAAAAGGCTCAGGCAATTTTTTTAGCACTTGTTCTTGTTTGAGCCCCAGCAGTCACTGTGTCTCAGGTGTTCCCAACTGTTTCTCCATTCCCTTGGCACCCCAAGGGGGAGCAGCCAGACCCACTCTCCCCACAGCTCTGGCTATCTGAAACTCAGTTTCTGCTACTCTTTATGTGCAATCTTTTAGAAAATGTCTGGGTTTTGAAAATGATTCTTCTCCCACAAACTGATTTCTTTCCATGTGCTAAGTAGCCAGGCTGCCATCTGCACTGTGAATCACAAATAAGAAGCAGGTCACAAAAAGAACCTCAAAACCCCCCAGACAATCCCTGGTGACTGACTCCATGACAAACAGACTCCCAGCCTTGTGGTGCTGGGCGCATTTCATGGCAAGAAGAGTGTTTTGCTTCATTCCAAGCAGGAAACAACCATTCCAACATTTGCTTTCTTTGCTGTGTACTTGTCTTTCATTCTGCATCCCTGAGCCACTGCAGGATTTGCAAACATTTCATAATTCCAAGAACAAGCACATTAAAGCCTCAGAGCAAGGGGAAAGCCCTTTTCCTGCCAACAAGGCACATTATTGTCAATACCCCATTGTTGTACTCACACTCACCACCCCTTAAAGCAATTAATGGATAAATCAGGGATTTTTCTGTGGCATTTCTGTGGGTGGAGTTTATTCCCATCCTTATCTGAGCAGCCGATCTTTCCCACCAGTAACCTGGTGCCAGGGTGTCCCACAGCGTGTGACGCCGGCGGGCGCTGCAGAACAAACAAACTCGATTAGGGGAGGATATTTACAATTGCTGACCAAACTCTCGATTTCCTTGGTAAGCTCCTCCAGACAATGTGCTCCGGGCTCCAATTGTACTGTCAGAAACTCATACAGGTCCAAGAATGAGAAAATATTGTGTTTAGATTTGTGATAGGCAAAGCAAAACATGGGAGTGGTATTTTTGGAGGCTTCTTCCCCAACTCTATGTGTTTGTTTATTTTTACAACTGCAGGATGAGTGCAGAGCCTCCCCTTGCCCACTATCCTGCTCTTATCCAGAGCCAGCCATCAGTGCTGGCAGCAGCAGAGCAAATTTGCTGGGAGAACAGAGCTGCACCTTGTGCACGAGGCTTGTTGTGGCCCCAAACTCCTCTAATGCCTTCACTGGGCTGATTAAAACAGCTTTTCCCAGATCTGCCAGAATTCAAACAGGACACTGTGGTGCCAACGTGGGCATTTGCAATGGAAGATAAAAGAAGCCTTCACCTCTTATCGCAGCTGTAATTTCCTTTACTTTCAAGTGCTCTGCATGCTGCAGCTCCCAGCCCCATCCCACGCAGCACTTACAAGCTGAGATAAAATACCCCTCATTTGCAGGGCATTATCCCCTCTCTGGGAAGCTAGACTTTGCTCCCTTTTAGCCCTGGTTTGTGTCAGCATCCAAACCCCTTTGCAGGACACGCTCACCTCAGGCTGCTCGGAACTGAAAAGTCCCTCCTGAATTTGAGCTGCCCTGGGACAAGCAAAATGTCCCTCCTGGAAAAGGTCTGGGAGCCATCCCCAGGTAAGTGGTGCCATTCCACAGAGCCTGGCCCTGAGCTGCTGCCGGAATACAACCTTGCAGGGGATGATGCACCCCTGGTTTATTCCTGTGCTGGAGCAGCCTTACTGGGGCCATGCTTCCCGCAGGATGCTAAAAGCTGTCACATCAGTGGCAATGTCTTTGGGGTGTTGGACACAGAGGAGCTCATGTTCAGCCCTTATTTTTCCTCCAAGAAAAATCAGGCTTATGCCTTCCTAAACTCAGACTGACAATAGAGCTTAACTCTGTGTGGGCTGATAGTTTAATGTTTGAACCAATTCTGTTTCTTATTACATCAAAAGCAAACCTTGAGAGATGGCACTGCAAGCAGTGTTTTCCATATTTTCACCAGTTTAATGAAAACCAGAATTTGGCTCTACATCTTAAGAGATAACAGTCTCTGTACTCATGGCCAATATATTAATGTTTTTCAGCATTGTGTCTTCTTCCAAAACTCTTGTAAGCCTTCCTTTATAGGTTATCCAGTGATCAGGGTCTGAAAATCCATAAAATATACTGGCTGTGCAAGATTTGCATTTAATTTAGCATGGCTTTTCTTATCACCAGGCAGTCTTGTTTCACTGAAAACCTCCATTTGTTATTTAGGGGATTAGGACCATTCAACACGAGAGGAGGAGAAAGGGCTGGTAGCTGTGGGACTTGAATTCAGTAAAACGGAGAAATATAGTTGTTCCTCCAGATTTACAGCAGACTAACATCAACCTCTGGTTCAGAGAAGGAATATAAATTAGTTGGTTAAGAAGAACTGGATTCCAACCAGCTGGATTAGGATCATGTAACACTCATGTATTCTACTTCTCTCCCTTTGCTCTGTTAGTTGACTGCAGGCCACCCAGGGTAACAAAGACATATGACAGAAATATAGCGTATATTTATGTTGGCTCATCTTGCTGTAATCTCCTTCAGGGTATGACCTGATTTTAATAACTCAGACTTACCCAATCACCTTCTGGCTCATTTCCTTGTGTGCTTATAGCTTGTATAGTGTTTTTTTGTTTATTCTTTCAGCATATTTGGAAAAAAAAAATTAAAAAGAAACAAGAAAATAAAAGGAGAGAGGGAGAGGGAACCTGGCTACAAAAATTTGTTAAAATCCATCTCAGGGGCTCCTACAAATATTTATTAGCACAGATCACCTCCTGACAATGTTTCCCCGCAGCCAGTAACAGCATTTTCAGAACAACTGGAAGATGTGAGCACTGCCATCTGTTCCACCCTCAGTGAACTGAGAACTGTAAACATCTCCAAGGCTGGGTCATTTATCATGACAAGAAATTATACAAAGAGGCAGGAGTTGAAGTAAAATTGGTTACATTGTGGGAAGAAATCTGATTGTAAAGGCACACCAAAATATCTTCCACTGTATCAGCCTTCCTAAATGCTTGCGATGGCTTGTACATTCAGTTCTTTGGAGCAGACACTGCTTAAATTAATTTAAACCTGCCTGTTTACAATTCTTTGTGTACTTCTGATATTATTAGTTTAGATAGTTGTGTGGCATTGATATAGTTATGCTGCTCGAGTACATTCAGGGAAATGATAAACTTTAATAGGAATTTCAAATATGTTACTAAGATAAAGAGGAAGAAAACCTACTAAACCTCAGTTGTTTAGGAAGGAGCAGAGAGGTATTTGGGGTGGAAGTCTGCAATCAGTGATTTTACCTCAAGAACACATCCTCTGTTCCACACCATTTGTTCACCCTGTCTTAGAGCAGGTACTTCCTAAAGCTGAGATTAGAAGATTTAGAGTATGAAGAAAATTTAAGACAAAGGGAAGCTCATCCCAATGAGAAGAATGAGAACTGCTAGCCAAAGAAAGGGAAGAAGCAGCTCAGAGCAGATTGAAGGAGAGATCCACAGGCACAGTTGTGCCTCTACGATGCAACAAAGGGTTCAAAGGAGCCAAACATCTTGAGGAAAGAAAACAAAAGAACTGGCCTCACGTGAACCTTAATTTTGTCCAGAAATTCCACTCTGGATCAAAGAGCTACAGTGAAAGTTTAGTTGGAAACAGCATTTTCCTGCACAGAAGTTCAGCTTCAGCAAGTGGAAAACTTCTCCCTTCCTCATGAAAGGCTAGTTTTGTCAAAGTCCTGGCCTGTTCTAGTGTAAGTCGAAAGGCATCTTTTGAAGAAAAAACAAGGGCAAGACACGTTTGGACTGTTATCTGGGCAAGGCACAGAGGGAACCTTTAGCAACTACTCTGCCAAAAGCCTGGAAGTTAATTGTGTGTTGCAAAGAGCCAAGAAAGAAAATGACTGGTCCACAGGGAAATGTGGACGTGTCCCTGCACCTGAACTAGGAGGATGTGAAGCACAAGGTGACCTAGAGACAGAGTCATGAACTTCTGAGATATGTCTGCTGAGTTTGGTGCTGTTCCTGTGAGGAAAGGAGCTCCTGGATGATGCTGAGGGAAGAAGCTACTGCTGGAGGAGCAGAGGAGAAGAGAATAGCAAGCAGAGACAGCTGTTTCTTGTGTGCCTCCTTGGAGTCATTCCAGTACAACAGGAGCACATGGACAAGCCTGTGATTGTGTCCTGTTGCAGGATGAAATTTCACATTTCAGAAAAGCAAGAGCCATACCAGCTCTGAGTATTAACCACCCATGCTGCCCTCTGATGAGGATTTAATAATTTGGTTTATAAAGATGAGACATGATGGATTTACTACCTTCTCCCCACAATTTGTTATCTATTGACATGGTTTTCTTTGCAAATTCCAGTTTCCAATGACTTGCTGGTTTTAGCACTGGAAAAGCAAAGTGCAGAATGATGCCAGTGAACTCTGCCAGATGTGCGGTACATCACTTTCTGGCTGCTGCTCTCAGTTCTTCTGAAGAGACTCAGAAAGTCACTGGAAATCTAAAGACTTTTGTCCAAAGCTGGAATTACTATCACTTGGGTTTTCAAGGAGCTGCACAGGGGGTTCTTTACAAAAATTAACTGACAAAAATCTGCCTTTATCCTTTGAAATAGGAGCACAGCTCCAGAAGGGATCCTCAGCACTGCACACATGTAATTGTTCATATACCCCTAGTAAACTTCATCTTAGGGATGCAAAAAACCCAACCAACAGTTTCTTTCCCACACTCCTTGAGTGAAACAAATACTCTCTGATGGCTAGACAGACCTTCTTCCAAGAATATTCCACCAACAGTATTTATGGCCAGCCTACGCTCATTTGTTCTCGTGCCGATGTTGCCCTGTTTAAATAGTTCTTCCTCCCTGGTGCTTTACCCCTCCAAAGCCTTTATTACCTTCCTGATACAGTCCAGTGAGGATGGCTTGTACTCAGAAAGCTTTTACATCTTTCCCATTGGTTTCTCTCTTGCTGTCAGAGACTGTAAGTACCTGTCCCAGGGGCCACTGCACCTGGTGGCTGACCCCAAGGTGACAGCATGGCAACAACTGGATCAGCTCACAGAAATCAAAGAGTTCTTGAACATCTTCCTATAATGTCCTGTCTGTTCACTGTTAACTTCTCTGAAAATGGATACAGGAAGAGGACTTTGATTTTTAATCACAAGGCTAACATTTAGTGACACCTCAGCTATTGGAAGTCAGGGCAGTAAGACATTGGCACAGAAAGAGTCCATGGAGATTGGCGTATAAATGCGCATTTTCATCCAAACATCATTAAAAGCCAATTTACACCTTCACAACAGTGACCACGACTGCAGACAGGACCTGATGGATCAGTATCCCAGCCCACAACACCTCCCCAAGGTGCTGCCAGTACTCAGTGCTCACACAGCAGCTCAGGGCTCTGGCAGATGTGTCATGGCATTTCAGAAGACCAGAAAGTGATGTGTCATCCTTGCAAAAATTAGGTTACAAACATAGAGAAAGGCCAAAAAAAGTCACACCACACAGATCTGAATATTGGTTCTGCCCACCTCAAGATCTGTGGATGTTTGCTCCTAAATGTTTTTGCTCAAGCTGAGGTTGGAAAGGAATCAGCTTGGCACGTTCACTCTTGGTGTCTTTCTTTTGCAGTGATCCCATTGTTCTGAAATATAATGGGGCAGAGTTTTCTATAGTCCCAGTGGGACTGTATCAAAATTGAAATCAGCACTGAAAAGTGTGCTGTGTAATGCTGCTGCCTGCTCTTAACACCGTGATTTCAGCCAAGAAACAGCAAGTTATTCACATTTACGCCCAGTGAACTGGAAGGTCTTTTATCCAGGCTCCACATTAAATTTCAGCTGCCAAAAATGGTCTCATTCTTATTCAGGTCAATACTTTTGACTTCTTAGGCTTGTACAGTTCCCAGGGCAGCTCGGGCCTGCAGCAGCTCTGAGGAGCTCTGTTCTCATGGTGTTGTTACTTGACAGCATGTTGATTTAAGGCACTGCTTTTCTTCAGACTCCTTGTATCAATACCCGGTATAGGAGAATGGAAAACAAGCTAGTCAAAGGCATTGTATTTTCCCCAAAATTCTGAATTCTTATCGACATCCTAACCTTTAACATTAAATCTGTACTTGAGGCTAGAGTTGATTGCGAAGTATTTTGTACTTTTTGCCTTACACCAAACACATCTGTACAGCTGAGGTAAAACTGCTGGAAGTCAGACTAACAGCCACTCTTCAGCACCACATGCTGTTGAGCATAAACCCTCTATTAGCGTCCTCACAGTGTCTCATTTTGCAGATTACAATTCTTTGGAAAAGCCACTGATGAACCTTTTTCCTGCCACTTACATTGGTGACATTCACTCAGGGACTGAATTCATCTGTGTGCTGAGGGACAGAAGAGCACCAGGAGCCCAGGGAGGATGCTGGGGGAGAGATGCCATTCAGGGCGCCTACCCTGATGTGAGTCTGTGTGCAGGCTCACAAGCCTGCAGAGGCTGCACATGCTATGGATCCATAGGGACTTAAAATCTTGAAAAATAGCAAAAAAAGAGGGTCCATTGGAATCATGATAAAAGATGAACAATTAATCAGACTCCTTGCCCCTGCAGAAATGATTTTTCTTCTCAATGATTTGAGATGAGGTTCAGGAATATCCAAGAAGCCCAACTGCCTCTTCCCTCAAGCAGGTAGGGACTGAAAGCACTAGCAGAGAGTTAGTGGGGGTAAAAAAACAAGTTAAATTGCAACCATTCACTAAATGCTGCCTGGTTCCCCTCAGCAGTGACAGCCGTGTGAGCAGTATGGGACAGTGCTGTGGTCTGCACCAAGCCCTCTGAAAAGGAGCTGTTTGTTTTTAGTTTTCCCTTTCCACAGAAGTTGTGCCAGCACAAAGCTGGGAAAATCAAGTATTTCCTTTGGAAATGCCTCAGAGATAAACTGGCTCTCAGAAAGTGCTGCAGATATGACATCTTCCACACATACACCTCAGCAGAGGGCTGAGGGAGCAGCTAAATGTTCTTGAGCACTGTTCTGCTTCTGCTCCATCCTGGGGCAAAGCCTCACAGTCCTCATCTGATGGGGCATCCAACCTCTCAGTGGGTGCTAGCCTCCTCTCTCCTGGCAGCAAATAGGGAGCAACACGCTCTTGTGAGTCTATTCCAGAAGATTTCTTGCTCCTGGACATGCCTCATCATGGTAAAATCCATTTCACCACACCAAGCTTCCCCCTAGCTCAACACAGACTGTATCAAGGGTCATTTCCTCTGCCCCCATAGGCTCTGCTGGGAGCTGTGTTGCTGTGGCCAGCACAATTCCCTGCTGGGTCAAACCCAGGGTACATTTGGCACCTTGACATAAAGCACCAGGCCAAAACTGAGCAAAATCCACAGTTCACACCAACAACAAAGGGTAGAAGCTGCTTTGCTTCGTTCTAAAGATCAGCCAAGATGGCATTTAAAACCACACCTGATGATATGTGACACACCTGCAAAGGATCAACACCAACACACCTGAGCTCAGTGCTCTGCCCTCCACAGGTCTGGGTGTTGGAAATGCTCAAGAGACACACTGAGGAATTTTGGGACCTGTGGATGTGTCCGCACCTGTTTGTAAACACAGCTAATCCAAAATTAGCCAAGAGAAGTGGAAGAATCATTTGTCAGCTCCGGGTCTCCTCAGCCATCTTGAAAAAAATGTCACAGATACATTGACACTTCTGCTGTAGATTTAAATAGCAGCCACTGGCTAGGATTGGCTGCTGGGCGAGGGGGCAACTTGGAGCTCCTGTCTCAGGCTCCTCCTGTATCAGATGACTCACCAACATGCCTGAGAAACTCCCTTAGACCACAGACTCCAGTAGCAACCCCACAACAAACACTGTCCAGGGCTTGCAGTCACCCCTTGGGGTTTAGGACATGATCCTGGCAGCGTTCAGGGAGCGGAAGGGAGGTGGCAGAGCTTTGCTCTCTTCTACTGCTGCCTCATGGCCACAGTGCTGGGCGGGGGCTCAGGTGACATGGATATCACCACTTTGCCATAATTTCTTTTGCCCCCTAGTAAGTTGCTCAGTCTCTCAGTCCTGTTTTTTCATGAGTACATTTGTGACAGTAAAACCTCCTCCCCAGCCTCTCCTGTGAGCTCCTTGAACAAGAAGACGTTCATGCTCACATTTACCGGGGTATTGCTGACTGTGCTGGCTGGGCCCTTGTGCTGGCCCTTCTCTGGACTGTAACTGCTTTTGTGGGGCTCCACTGAAGTGTCCTGATACACAAACGCAGCCTCAGAACACTGGGTTTGTGAAGCAGAAAAAGTCATACCCCGAAGCAGCTCCTGCAGCCACCCAGTACCTCCTGTCTGCAAAACAGGCTAAGGAGGGGTTTCTATTCCAGCCCATGCTCTGGCAGCATGACCTGCCAAGCCTGCCTTTCTCACATGGAAATACAGAGCTCCTAGGAGTGACTTGGAAAATCATTTCCCCTCCACCTCTCCTATCACACTGAGGGCAGGAGTCTTGATTGCAGTGCTCCCACCCCTACCCCAGGAGAGCTGTAGCTCTATCTCCAAAATGCAAGTTAAGCATTCTGCCTCCGTGGCTCCTCAGCTCTGGAGAGGACACTCCTAAAAAAACACTTCTCATGTGGACCAAGAGAAACTACAGAGCTTCCTATTAGCTCATTGTGATCCGCACTGTGACCCTCTGCAGCTGCATCAGACACACCTTCAGCCTCCTCTAAAAGCAATTCTTGTGCCCAACTCCAGCTTTACTCACAGAAGTAATTTCTGCTCATTCTGTATCACCAGAATCAGTGGGGCTGCACATGGTGAAGGGCAGTACTTTAATACGGGTTAACAGGAACAGGCACTTCATGGTTTAAGTTATCCCGCAAAGATCTTAGCACACCAAATATTTTCTCTTCATCTGTCAAGAGAACTTGACCAATATCCAGGGATTTCCCCAGAAACACTTGGAAAAAAACCCTGGAATACAGATGATGTGTAATTTTCATTACAAGAATGAAACTATTGCATAAAGGACTTCAGAGCCAATACAAGTCAATATCCTATGAGGTTCTCATGTATCTTCCAAATGAAATTCTGCTCTGGCCACACCAGTTCCAGTTTTGGTTTTTTTTCCTTTTAAGATACTAGTTAAAGCAAGGAATTACTTACATTTTAATAAGAAACAAATAATTTCGGTAGAAAACCAATTGCTGAAATAAACCTCTACAAGTCCTAGGTTATAACGACTAGGCTAAGTACCATGATCCTTCTTAACAAGACAAAAAAAGCGCAATCCTTTGTTGAAAATATCATTTTATATGTAATTTTAATATTGAACTTTTCCTGTTGTAACTTCACTTGTGCCATCTTGCCTACAGTAATTTTTAATTCTCTAAACACACAGTAACTCAAGCTATTAGAGTTAGAAATTTACTTTGTGGAGTTTTTAATGCTCTGAAGATAATGCATGTTTACATCTGAAATCATATCTTTATTTGAAACCCAACTCTTCAAGCACGTAGTTATGTAAACAGTTCTTGGCCAGGCAAAAAAAAAAAATTGTGTTCAAGATTATGTAAATAGCTCTTGGCCAGGCAAAANNAAAAAAAAAAAAAAATTGTGTTCAGGATTTGTCAGCTGCGAGCCAAGATCCCCAATCTCCTGTGGCTGTGTGAGGAGGGGGCTTACACAGGCAACAGGGCAAGAAACACACCCACAACTTGGACTGAGAGGGCAGTACTTGGCTGTGTTTATTCCCCATACAATGCTCACCTTTTTTCACACAGTTAAGGAGCCTGGTGGAGAGCCAGCCACAGCATCACTGGTGTATTGCCTGGCCAACAGAAGTGCCATCCTTGTTGTCCCAGGTCAGACAGAGGTTCTGCCAGCCCAGAACCCAGCCCCAACAGCCACTCATACCACTTTCTGTGGGATTTGATGTCAGCAGCCCAGGAGCCAGCCCTGTAGCACATGATATATGTAATTCATTGTTCTCACGGACCCAGGAGAGGGCCAGGGCTCTGTGTACATCCAGATGGAACCACAACCCTTCCCCACTGCTATCTACTGCACAATGTTTATCAGGGCTTACAGACCACTTCCTTTTCAAAACCCTTATTGAAATTCACACAATAAACAATTTACCCAATTTGGTTTAGGAAGCCCTCAGCCCTTTTCCTTTCAAAGAAAAAGAAAACAGATTTATTTATTATATAGAAGCAGGCTGGACTCTGGAGGGGCTGGGGGAGGCGAGAGAAAGCTTGAGGCTCTGGATGTGAGCACAGACATTAAGAGGGGACATACCTGCCCCAGGAGAATGTATGCCCTCAATAGACAACAATATATAGCACCTACCCACCAATCTAGACAGTAAAAGTCACCCAGATCACAGGTTAAAGCCACTTTGCTGAAGTGTGGCAGGAGCACAGGTTTCCTGCAGGTACCAGCATCAGGAGTCACACACAGCATGGCCTTGGCCACTCCCTTTGCAGCAGGAAAGTCTGAGTTCCTGGAGACCCCATGGCCCATGTTTGCTGTAGCCAGAAACAGCTCTGACCTCCGTTCTGGTTTTGGTCCCCGGATTTTCGTTTTGTTCCTGAGGAAGCTGTGGAAGGTATCCCCAAGGACCCAGGAGCTGCCAAGAAATCATCTGTTATCATATGTAGGTGGCACAGCACGGAGCACAGACAATTTCCCCTTACTGGGTTTGACTTTCAATTGTCTTCCACATCTTCCAGGTGCAGAACTCAGTGTGAACACTGCATCCCATAGGAATTTGACTGCCCATTGCATTAAGGATTTGAAGACCAGGCACTACATGCCAAGCAGTCACTGCTGCATTCAGGGCATCATATGGGAGGCTGAGAGAGGAAGGAAGAAGGAAAAATCTTTCTGAACAGAAAAGGTACATTTTTAAAACCGTTCCTCCAAGAAGAGGGGCCAAGAGAAGCAAAGTAGAGCTTGTTCCTTGGGAGAAGATGCCGATGAAGTCTTCTGAAAGCCACACAGATATGAGGAGGACTGAGGAAATCTGCTCCCAGCTGAGACCTGCTGGGACCAAACCCCTGCCCTAGGTGAGCTGTTATGGGGCAGTGATGCAAGTGCAGTAGCAGGGGAAGCTTTGAGCCTGCAGCAATTGCCAGGTACAGAGGACTCTCAAAGAGGAGCAACAGCTTCTCTTATTCTTTTCATAAATTAAGGATTTCTACCAGCCTGAAGCCTGAATAGTTCCCTCCTTTTTCTAACATGAAAACCCTTCTGAAAATCCTCTGTTGGACTTTCGGTGGGATTTTTAGTTTTTCCATCTGAAGCTGCTTGTATTACAGGGTACAGAGGGGAGAAGACACAGTTATCACTCAGGAACAGTAGCTTTGATAGAAATAATTTATTTTCTTCTTCAAAGTGTCATCATCTGCAAGGGGCAGAAGAGCTAGGATGCCCTTCCCACCCTGGGGAGGGCAGGCAGCTGGTTTGGGCAGTAGCTCCCACACTGCCTGGAGACTTTGAGCCTTTGCTCAGCCAAGCAGTGGGGGTACTTTTTCTGGGGGAAATGCTGACCTTTCTGCAGGGCAGGAATTCATGGCAATGCTGTGAATATGAGAAGTGCAGAAGCACTTGGTATGAGATGCCATGTTAATGATCCACATAACACTGACAGAGGGCTTTCATGTTAAAGAGCTCCACGGTTCTTATAATGAACTCTCCGCCACTGGCAGATCTGGCATGACATGCAGCCACATCTGGGGAGGAAGGAGTTAACCAGCCAGCATCAGGCATGCTGCAGACAGAGAGAAGTCAGGAGTCAGGGATGGATACAGTGGCACCAGGCATCTATCAAGTGCGAAATCATTAGTACTTCCAAAAAAAAAAAAAAAAAAAAAAAAAAAAAAAAAAAAAAAAAAAAAAAAAAAAAAAAAAAAAAAAAAAAAAAGGGTAGAACACAGATTTTTGCTGGAGTGCTGGGTAGGAAGTATCACAGCTGGAGCTGGGATAGTTCAGTCTTGCAAAATTCTGTTTGTATTCTCTCAATGCAATGAATACTTGCTGGGCAAGCCAAATGCAATTATGGCAAGTACAATTCCAGAACCAGATTTCAGCCCTTCCCTTCCATCCTGACGCACACATTCTGCCTCCAAGAAATATACTCTCATCAGGAAAGAAAGTGAGGAGGAGTTCTGTGTTCTGGGCTCCAGATCTAACTCCCAACACTGAGCTCCAATATCCAGCCTTCCCAGGGCCAGTCATTTTTTGTCTCTGCTTTGGCTGCCAGTTAGCTTCCTTTGGGGAGGGGATGACAATTAAGTTCACAATTAATCACAATTTTAAAGCACTTCTCTACTTTTCAGAACAGAGATGCTGCAGATGGGGAAGTGTTAGAAGGGAGCAGTAAAAGGCTGTGATTAAGCACCTGAAGGTCAGGGATGGCCTCGGCATGGAAGAGAGAAAACTTCCTCTCCACTACCCCCATCCCTTCTTTATAGCACAAATTAAAAACAAAGACAGCTGTTCAGCTGGGAGTGACTTTAGCTTAAATCTTTCTGTTTCTTGCTCAATAACCTTTCATTATAAGCTTCCTGCTGGGGAAGTTTGTGAGCCAAGGCTTGCTACTGAACACGCAGCACTCCGGGGCTGCAGAGCGCAAGCAGCCAGCGCATCCCTGTCCACATCTTTCTGAATCATTACAGTTTCTAGATCTGATGGGGCAAATCCACAATTAAAAAATAAAAATATTTAGATACAAGCTGTTCTCTGAGCAGCTAATCCCATGCTGGAAAGTTCTCTAGCAGCTTGATGAGGAGTCAAGAAAACAGAAGCAGCTCAGGGATTTGTGTGCAGCAAGTTGTTCCTAGCCCTGCACAGATTACATTCATAAAATAACTTTTCTAAGTGAAACAGTTTGATCATTTATAAGCTAGCTCCAAAGTCCTTTGAACTCTGTAGGAAATTCCCAGGATCCTGTATGGGCTTTTGCTCAAGTTCTCCATTGTTTGCATGAAGGGAAAATTATGAATATTGATATAAACCCTGCAGCTTGGAGGTCTTGCTAACAAACACCGGATCTGAACAAGGGAGGATGGAGACAAATAAAACACAATCAAGAAAACTGACCTGGTCCACTAACGGAATGCTTAAAACTGCTGTTAATGGCTCTGAAACACTTTAAACCACTTATATTTGGTACATAGGTGCAAATCAAAGAGCATCTCATAGTGCCTCCAAAAAAGCTTTCTCTGAAGCACTGCCCTCAGAAGTGACTTTGTCAAGATCACTCATGAGTAGCTGGGTGATGTGACTGTAAGTTTACCAAGCAGTGTTATCTTCTGTGTCACCTGCCTGCCTGTAGGTGATTGAAATTCAGGCTTAATCTGAATCTGATCCTGGTTCCTGGATCTGAATCAATCTGAATTGTTTATTCAAAGGAACAAGCTGGTTTTATACACTTCCTCAAGACACAGCACCTCCCTTCATGGTAACTCACCACACAACCCATCCCATGCCACGTCAGCAATGCGTCTTCTAAATGTCCTTCTTTGGGGAGATCACGCGCTGCCCACCCGTCTGTCAGCTGCCGGCAGGCTCCTCTCCGTAGGGCTCTGCCGTGTGACACCTCCTCCCCCCAGGGTCTGTGCCACCATGTGCTCCTCTGTGCTGCCATGTGCGGATCTTTCCCCTTACCTGCCCACATAACTCCAGGGGAAGTTCACAGAGCCCAGACACCCCAGTGTGGGCTGTGACCTGATGGACACTGCAGGCAGGGAAAGCTGCTTAGTAACACCCAGAGAGTCCCTCTGGGCTGGGAGCATCCAGCTTTCAACCTTTCAAGTACCCCCGGCTCAGATTTTACTTCTGCTGAACCGTAATTAAAGTTAACGACCTCTTGTAAGTTTCAGACCTGTCCACACAAACTTTATTTATTCAGACTTGTCAGCAGTTTAGCAAACCATACTTAATCAGGCT
The DNA here is from genome assembly GCA_013389985.1 of Dryoscopus gambensis. Taxonomy (NCBI): domain Eukaryota; kingdom Metazoa; phylum Chordata; class Aves; order Passeriformes; family Malaconotidae; genus Dryoscopus; species Dryoscopus gambensis. The sequence goes on along the minus strand of WEIT01038661.1, from coordinate 47,292 downwards.
GACTCCATCCCCACCATAACACTGCGGTCATTCTTTTCTCTTCAAACACCTCTCAACCCAACATGTTACTGACACCAGAGAGCCCACACCAGTCGTCCTCCCCCAAGCACTGCAGTGTGTGTTCCATTCCAACAGGTTCACCACCTTCATCCCGAAAACTTTCTCTCACTAGGTTACTCATTTTGGGTATATTTATTTGCCCAGGGCTGGAATATCCCGTGTCTGCTGACATAAGTGATTGCACAGCAGCAGAGGCTCCTCTCCCACACACAGAGTGTGCTTAGGCTCTTTCGGGGTTTGCTCAGACCTCACAGGCAGCTGGATCTGTGAGCCGTCAATCAATCTTTCAGAGCAGTGGTTGAGAAATTTGTTTTAACCCAAGTTTCTAAACAAAAAAACCCTACTGCTCTTCTACTGCAAAAGTTAAAGGGGAAAAAATACCAAAATACCTTTTTTTTTTTCCCTACAGTGAAACCTGAATACCAGGCCTCTTTCAAATGATAGAAAACATAAATATTATGATTACAGAATTTAGCATGCAAGTGGAAGAGGGCACTGCCTTCTACCTCAGAGTGAGATTCCACTTTGCAGCTACAAAAACACAACGGGAGGGGAAGATAAAGCCAATGCCAAACCCAAATGACTTTCAGTAGCTCTGAAGTAGAGGCAGATTGTTCCTCCTACAGCAGTGATCCCTTGGGAGGGTAACACACCCCTCTAAACTGAGCACAACACCATTCCCAGGGTTTCATCCAGTAATTTCTTCAGTTTTCCAAAGGCCTAAGATAGAAGGTAACTTTCAAGAGAATCAAACCTATAAAAGTTTTGGAGCAATAGTCCAGTCAGTTTAATCTCTCATCTGAGAGGCAGAGCATTCATTAAATGAGCTCGTAATGTGCTAATTCGGGGAATATCTTTTTCCCGAAAGGCTAGTGTTACAAAATAGTGTCACTAGGCACTACCAGGAAAACAATCCAGTCCTCTCTAAAGTTCAGCAGTGCTCATGACGACATTCCTGTCCCGAGACTGCCACCAAGATGTTCTCAGACAGTCCAGGCATATGGAAATCATAGCTCCCACAGAACAGCTGTGTTTTTTGGAAGTGACTTCATATTTTTGGATGTTGTCTGCCACATGGAATCTAACATCTTCAACAGCAAATAAAACTCTTCCTTTAATACTCTGCCATGTTTCCTTCATGTAATAAAGGTGGTAGACGATTTTTTAACTCCACAATCACTTTTTTCCCAGCCTTTCCTTAGAGCACTGGGCCTGTATCTCTGTAAGTGCCTTTGCAAGTTTCTGGCATTCTAACAGGAATTGCACTGAGATTTTACCGAAGACTGGAAGGATTCTTCTTCCCCCTGGCCTTACATCTGGGCTGATCTACTGACTCACTCCCAGTCACTCTGGCAAGTAAGTTCCTTTCCCAAAACTACATGTTTGCCTGGCAAGCCACACACATTGTTTGCTACCATTTTCAGGAGAGGTCCAGACTATGGGGCATGCTGAAACACACCCGGGGCCCTGCTACGGGAACCAGCAGCTCAGAAGGCTCAGGCTTTGCTGATGGCCCACACTTCTGCAGCCTCTGGTTGTTAAAGGGGTGGTTCACAAGTCCTGTAAGAGGGCAGCAAGAGAGGAGATGCCAGGCTACAGTGACAGGGAGGGACAAAGGGCTGGGTTCACCTTCTTTACAGGAGGAAAATAGGAAAAACTTTGCCTTTCCTTGGCATCTGCCCTCCCCCAGCCACTCCCTGCAGGTATCATCGTTGTAAGAGGAGGGAGAGCATCCTGGAGGCAACGTTTGTCCCCACACACTGGGGCAGCCAAGCACACGTCCAACAGCAGCCTGTGGAGTCACAGAATAGTCCCCACAACCATCAGCCAAGGCAAAAACAAATGCTCCAGTCATCCATCCGCCCTGTTTTGTTCAATAACCAAGTCCCTCCTCAGCCTTCCCTTCTTCAGTAAACAGTGCCCAAACCTCACTACAAACAACCTCTCCTTTCATCTGCTCAGGAACACTACTTGTCAAATAAACCCCAAACATTTCCATTTGAAATAACAACCATCTGCACACACTGCTGCAGTGGATCTGCCATTCCATCTCACCAGTAAGCTACTCACCCCTGGAAAGCAGCTGGATCTCCACAAGAGCCAAATGGACAAGCACCAAAGGCAGCTAATGAAGCACAGGGAATGCTGCTCCCTGACCCTGCACTCAGGATCTGCCCCAGCTTTTCTGATTGAGAAGTTGTGCCAGTTACTCCCCGATCCATTGGCCTATGACTCTTAGTTCAGTTCCTGTAGGTGACCATATTTACTCCCTGGTGTGCCAGGAATTGATAAAAGAGCATCTGACTTAAGCATTTTGAAATAAACTCCAGACATACAGCAGGATGTACAGCTGTTCCAGGCTCAGCTCATTTTTCCACTTCACCCAGATCCCTCAGGCAAACTGCAAATTGCAGATTTCACAGAAGGGCTTGAGGATCCACATGCTCAAAACAGCACCAGGTTCCTAAGGGGCTTTAGCAAAAAAATCTTTTCTTTTTCATATTTAAATCCTTAAAGGCCTTATATGTATTTTAAAGTACCTTTGAAAGTGGAAGGTATGTTGGTGCAAGCAATTAAGGCACTAAAGACCTTAATAAGTGAAGGCCTTCACTTCAAATAGACAGACCTAAAACATCATCATTTTCCCTCATCTCCACTAGCTGCCTTTGCTTTCCAGTTTCCTTACACTGAGAGCACTGCTCAAGGTCACAACTTGGTTAATAAATCTGGGTTTACATTGCAGTTGTGCATATAATGCTGGAAAGGTCCAAAAGTGATTATATATACGTACACTAAAAAAAACAAAACCCACACATAAAACATGTTTTCTATCTAGCTTAAAATTAAAGGCAGCAAGAGAGTGTCTTATCAAAAGATAATAACTCAATAAGTTAACTAAAAGTATCTAATAGAGCCCAGGTGAGGAGTCTCAGACAGGGATTTGGAAGAGCTACAGACTGGTTTGTTTTCTTGGGTAAGCCCTGTCTGGAGTTGAAAATTTGCATACATATATCAATATACATGCCTGCTGCTGCTAGCCGGGAGGGAAACAAACAAGGAAGTAGTCAGGAATTGGGAATAGCAGGGTGTCTTTTAGTTATTTAAGGTATCAGCTGAGCCAATGGACACACTTTTCCTGTTTTAAATAAACACAATAAGATAAAAGTCAGCAGGGGAATTGGTTACATTTCTCTTTCCCACATATAGGTATGGCTGTGGAGGATATAATCCTGCCAGAACACTTTAAAGATACAGAATAATTGGGAGATTTTAGAAGCATCACGTTGGCTTCATCAGCCCAGAGCATGGTGCATTACAGGTACCAATTCCCTGGGAAAGCCAGAATAATTTGGGCTTTCTGATACTAAACAGCAAAACTAAATCCTGTTATGCAAATAAGGGATCCCATAGGAAAAATTACTTAGCATCAGCGCTAATTACCCTGTACGCTTATCTTTATAAAAGAAAACATCACACTGTAGGTGAAGCATATTTTCTAATCAGCTTTTCCATGCTTCAGTAGATAATTGAGTTAGAAATCAAGCTCCTACTGCACCAAGAGGCTCAATAAATACCAACAAAACCAATGATTGCTTAGGCCAGGCAACAAGATACTCAGTGACATTCTTCCAGATCTATTACATGCAAACTTCATACAGACACCAGCCCACCCACAGAACCCACCTTCATTTTAGTGACTTTCCTTCTTCATTTGTAATGAAACACATATTTTTTTCAGTTCACTAAACAATTACAGAAACAGGTCTTTCAGACAACGAGAAATAAAAGATATCAGTCTTACAAACCTGCATATCCCACTGGGATCAGTAAGAGCCTTCAACTTACTGGGAGTTCTGGCTGACTTGAAATTACATTTTTAATGCATTTGGGTTCATTAGAAACCAATTAAGGACACTGGCAGCTGAAAACAATTCAGTTAATAAATTGCTAGTTCTAAAGTGCAAAGAAAGTAATGCTTCTTATTATAAATTATTTTAAAAGATTATATGATTTCCTAAAGGAAGGATGTTAAAGGTTAAAATTTTTATATATATGTATAGACACACAGAGGTACAGATTAACACACAGGCATGTAAACAAAAGCCCAAGAGAATTTGTCTCATGGGGAATTGTAGAAGGACCTTCACAATGGGCACAGTGGGCATTCTGAGTGCTGCTTCTGTAGTCTTCAGCATGAAATCTAAGACTGACAAATACCCAGCAGTCTGGCTGAGGTCTCAAGCATGCTGCATCTTGTATCCAGGTCCGCTTTTAGCTTCCTTATTGCCTTCAGAATCAATACTCTGGAAAACTTGTTGTTAACTTAGCAAAAGGCAGAGCCCTGCTGTCAGGAGCTCAGGGAAAAGCTATTACAGAAGCCAAAGCATAAGGTGGGATGTTATTGGAATGTTCCTGAATAAGCAACTTTAGGCAATCAATTTGTTCCACTTTTGTTTTGGAAAGAGAGTAATGAACTATTACTCTTAGGCCCCAAAATGAACAAGAGATTCATTCCTTCCCTTTGTTGTAGAAAGCCCCGCATCTTGCAAAATCTGCTTTAATGGCTTAATTCTAGTCCAGGGATTTCAAAATGTATATGGCTGTCCTCCAAACCTTCTTTGAAATAAGACTGTATTTTGGTTTAACTTAGAAAAAATATTCTCATTGTATGCAAATCCCTTCCCTGGCCTGCAGCAAAAATACATCAGAGAGACCGAGAGCTGTGACTGCCTTCATTGTACAAAACACAGTGGTTGGGAAGACACCTCATTGCGCCTTTCTGCTTGGCCACTTGAGCTGTCACTGAAGGGCAGAGGTACAAGGATTTGCACAGGGTTTGGTTCAGGAGCCACTCACATTAGCTCAAGTTTGGTCCAGCAGAGCATCAGCACCCCAGTTCAGCCTTACCCATCTCTGGATTCTTTGCTTAATCCATAACAACAGCAGAAAGTCCCAAAGTGCGGCCCCTTCTGTGGCTTTTATTGGAACAAATGTATTCAGTGGTTTCCAAATCAAATACATAGACCAGGGAATAAGGAGATTTGATATTGATTTTAACTGCTCTTCTTTGGATGCACTCAAATACTAGTTTTTGGAAAGGCTGCTTTCACAGCTCATTGTGATACTACCAAGAACCTCTGGCATGGGAACAAACAAAAGGCGTGTTGAAGACACTGGGGCTGGCTCTGTGAGAGAACAATTTAAAGAATAATGGACCTCTAGTGACACGGTTTCCATGCTGTGCTATTCTGCTGGCAATTATTGAGGAAGTTTGTTTAGGATTTAGGCCCAAGTGTTCCTAAGAGAGGCTTGTAAACAGCATGGAAGTTGAGTTTCCTTTTGGTGGTAGGAAGATTGACAGCTCACAGCAACGTTTTGTGTGGCAATGACAACTGTGATTAGTGTGCAGTTCTACTGCAACGTGATTAGACCGTAATCAGACTATGGCTCTTCAGGATTTCTTGATGGGTTAATTGATGGCCCCAAACTAAATGACCTCCACCAGAAAGAAAAAACCCTGAAACTTGAATTCCTTGACACTGGGTAGGTTTAACACACTCTAGTGCAGTTTCACACTTGTGGCAAATGAACTTTCTTTCCTTATGTACTTTGGGTATAACCTGTAGAAAGCATGGAACCATCCAGTAACACAATCTGTTTTCTGTTTTGATTTAGAGAATAGGTATAAATTTCTTTTCTCAGTTCCATAAAGTTTTTATGAAGATGAAACTCCTTCTAGAATTAAAAAGTAGTTGTTAACACTTAAACAACTGTGGGTACAGTCTTGGGTTTATGGAAATCTGAAGGTCAGGTTGTCACCAGTGAGACAAAGATATCATTTGGTGCATTAAGAATAAAGTAAGTGCTGTAGTTTCTTTATATTATATAATTTTATAGGTGTGTTGCTCAGAGCACATTTCTAAATTTGGAGAATGAATATTTACAGATCATCTGCTTTAGTGAAGAGTAAGGCATAACAGGATGATTGTTTATATGCACAAGGATAATATGTTTAACTGAACAGATGTGAAAAACAAACAACAAAACAAATACTGTCTGTAAAAATAACTTTGACAGAATTAAATCAGAATTAATTTAATCAGCTAGGGAAAAGTTTCTCATGGAAAGTGTAACTAATAAGCCTGTCTCGGAAATTTTTAAATTATCCAGAAACGTGAGCCACAAACTTTTATTTGGCAAACACTACCAAAACTTTCAAACATCATATGTTAATACTGTGTTATATAAACACAGCCCATGCATGAGAAAGTTGCCTATTTATACTTAATAAATCAAAAAATATGATGGAAATATACCAGTATTTTAGAGATGCTATTAAAACATAAAGACTTCTTTTAACATTCTCCACAAGAAAGAGCAAACTCAGAGTTGGGAGCTGAGTTCTCTTCTTGGGCCCACTATCATGATTTCCCTTCAAAAAAAGCAACACAACTTTCTATTTTTTTCCTTTCTGTTATCGAGGTTGCTCAGTGACCACGGTGAGGAGGCCACTCTGTGGATGTACATGTTCATTTACAAACAGAGTTATAAACCCTATAAATGAGCTGATGTTTTAGCACACGTCCTTCCTCCATGGGGAGCCTGGAGTGTCTCTCTCCATTTCAAGGCCTTGCATTAGCAGCTGCCAGCTCTGCTAGGCCCCTCTCTAATCACTCATTCCATCATCACTTTAGGACACTTTTAATGCTTCGCGGGACTTTGATATAAAACTTCCCAAGGCAGTTGTCAAGTGGCCGTAGGTCCTGACCATGACATAATTCACATGTTCAGGAATGTAATTTCATGCTATGCATGCTGCTGAACTGCAAGCTTTTGGTTCTGACTTTTATGGTACTTAATCTCTTTCATGCCAAAAATTGCTTCAATAGCATCTCTTATGTTCAGCTGAACTGCTGCACTAGCCCAAAGGGAAAACTTTGTTTCAAGGTGGATTTAAACTTTGCTGGGAAAAAAGAAAAGTCTAATTAGCCTATTTGATATAATTTACATTATTGCTTCTTCTGTCTGTGATGTGCAGGGGATGCAAAAGCGCTCTGCCCACCTCAGTGAGCAGACTCACCATCAAGGAAAACCAAAAATCACCATCTTGGCTGTGTTCCACACACCCCACAAAGACTGGAAAATCTAGAAACTAAGTACAAATCCCCAAGCACTGTCATATCCACAGAACAACCCTCCCACTGCCACTTTTGAGCTGGAAAGAAAGTGAAGAGTCACTTTGCAGGGTGTCCTTCACATGGCTCCTGCTCAGACTTGTCCCTGTTGATGAAATGATCCCTCTGCACAGAGCCCATCCCAAAGCAGCTAAAAAGAGTGGCTGAATGAGATGGAAATAGCAGCCACTCCCCACAGGTGGTGTGCCAACATCAGGGGCTAACAGTGCAGGAGTCTGAAGAGCGGCCCTCCAACTCCTGGGCAAAACTGGCCACTTTTTGCAAGTTATTTGGAGAGCAAGCTGTGACTGCAGCCCCTCCCCCAAGCACTTCTCTGCTTCAGTCTCTCCAAATCATTCCTCAACTGGATGTCTGCTGCCCTGTGACCACACTGCACCTTTCTGCAACAGAGGCTAGGTCCCCAAAACCTGATGTTCATTGAGGGCATGAAGCTGGGGAGACCAGCGGAGCATTTACTTCTTTCAAAGACAGATCTGTGCAGATGAGAATGCTCCAAGTGGTCTGCAGAGCTGATGCCAGTCACATTTTCAGAGTTCCAGCATTTAACAAACACTTCACTCTGGGGACAAGAGCATTGTCCAGGAGAGGAGGTGACAGAGACGTCAAATCTATCTGCCAGATGTCGGTGTCGTAACTTGTACCGAAACTCCTTTCTCTTTGTACACTTGGCTCTGCCGCCTGCAACATGCATTTCCCAGCTGGAAAGGCCTCACATACTTCTATTACTGGGAAAAAAAGAAAACTGCCCGAAGGGAGAAAGTACAAAAGGTTTGCCTCTGTTACAGGAAACTGGAACTGCCAACAGTCTTGCTGAACTGAGTACATCGGCAGAATTAGGGTTTAGCAAGGTATCAGCAGTGGGACAGACATGGAGAGAAAGAATTTCCCAAGTCAGGCTATTTTCTCTCAAAACAAAATAGAGTAGAGCAATAAAATTCAGGGATCAGAGCTCTTCACAATCTGGAATTTCATTCCATGAAAAACTTCAAGGTTATTTTCATTTGGTTACCTTCCCAAATAAGGATGAAAATCTCAGCCTCAGGAGTTTATCTCTGCCTGGATTTAAGTACAGAGCTTTCATATTTGTGCATATTTCATTTCAGCAAGATGAAAATCTTTTGTGTTATCATGCTCTTTCTGATTTTTTAAAAACAATCAGGTTGAAAATTAAATTTGGTAATCCAATGATTACAGCTTCCTGTAAAAATGAATAAGCAATAAAATTTACGTTTCTGTGAAATGCTATGACTTAATAAGATGATAGTCTTCCAGTGGAAGACTATTCCCTTGGGAGTTTCTGACCAGCTGTAACTGTAGCATTCGGAAGTCTGTCACCCTAGGAAATGAAGGACTATCAGAACCATGGGAGCATGATTAAGAGCTTGTTGTGAGGCTGAGGGATGCTCTCAGTTGTGGGAGCACCAGGATGCTGAAGCCTTCCTTTCTCATTCTTTGCAATTTTAAATCCTTCCTACATGTGAACACAGAGTATTGAATTATTGAATCGATGTGTGAATATAAACACTAAAAGTGTGCAAACAATTAGAAAATAGATAAAACTCCAGTAGATGGCGCTCAAAAATATCCCAAATTTGTGTTCCTGCTCGGCTCTCGGGACCTCGGTGCTGTGTAAAGGGCTTGGGGAGGCAGCTGTGCCAGCAGCCCTGGGCAGCCTTGTAACCATCACTCTGGAGATGAGGGATGCTCAGAGCTGCAGGGCCTGTAACAAAGATGGGCTCTGCAGTGGCTGGGAACACAAACAGAAAATATACCAAAAGCGAGAGGATTAAGAGATATGGGTCCTGTAAAAACACAGCAAAGTGTTGGAGAAGTGCTGCGAGCCAGGGCAGCTGTAAAACGTGACTTTCCAGGCAGGGGAATGTCTGGCTGCCAGTTCCTGTGCAGTCCTCTTGTTCAGTAATGGCCAGTTCTGGGGTCACTTTTAAATTTTGTAGCTCTGACTGGAAGAAGCCTGTTGTATTTCAAAAGCTGTTGAGCAGTAATTCTTCCACAGAAGCGCAACTTGTTCTACCACCACCAAGGAAATGTTTTTTTATTGACCATTCTGACCGAAGACCACAGTGAAAGTTGATACCATCTGATTGAGTCCCTGGTTGGTGGCTCATGGGAAGTGATCTAATGGCCAGTTCCTCTGCAGTCCCACAAAGCCACTGCCAGAAGTGCATCAGCAACTCCATGCTGTGATTCAGCCGATGCTCCGGGGTGTCTGGCAATGCTCGGTGTGGAGCCCAGAGCTCCTGGCTGTCCTCTGCTTTACACAGAGGAAAACAAAGCCCTTCACGTAGCCAGGGAATAGAAGCCTCCCCAGGCTAGCTGCCAACATGCTTCAGTCCTCCTCTGCAGTACTTACCTCTGCTTTAGCATTTGTGTGAGCAAAACACACATAGGCACAGGGATTCTCCCTGATTTTTCTGTCCCATCCTGAGCTCCAGACTTCATGCTTTCACTTCTGGTCACTTTACAGACCAACTGCACTTTTCTGTGTCTGTAGCTAAGTCCCTCTAGTCCTGCTTGGCATGATGGAGCAGCCCAGGCTGCAGTGAGGAAGAGGTGGCTGCGCAGAAAAGCCACCTTAGCTCCACTGATGTCAGCACACAGAAGAGCACGGCACAAGCAAAGCAGTGACTGTGATGTGAATGGTGTGCCCAACACCGATGGTTCATGTCTTTCACAATACTTGGAGCTGGTGGCAGTTGAGGCTTCAGCATCTATCATGGCCCAGCTGCTGTGATGGAGGAACTGAGAGGTTTTGCCAAGGGAAGAACAGCTTGTTCTCTAAGTTGTTGGGGTTTTTCTTATAAAAGACTAATAAGGTGTTGGTCCTATATACATTTAGTCACTCATCTTGCAAGAGCTAAAACATCAGCAATAACTTGACCTTTATGATCTTTATGATCTTTCACATGAGTTATATTATTCACTTCAGCAGTTTTGCCTTTGGGGAAAAAAGGGAAAGGGGTGACAGGATTCTTTGCTTCAAGCCTGCATTTCATTAAACTTCTGCTGTACCACTTTTGCTCCAGATTAGGAAACAATTTTCTTCCAGACCCAGCCATCAGACTTTCTTGAGAAAACTGTTCATAGAGAAATGGTTAAGAGATCAGGATGTTTCTTTACAAGTTCATTTTGCAATCCAGAGTGAAAAGCCCTTTGCTTGTGTGATAGCAGAGGTCATTCTTTGAAGCACCATCAGTTGGTAGGCAAAGAATGACATTTTCTTTATCTAGATAGAAGCAAAGCAGAAGTGGCAACAGAGATGGTCATCCATAACATACCCCATGGATTCCAGGGAAATAAGTCTGTTCAGGGAAATCTCAGCTAATTCACACGGAGGCCTACTTTGTCCTTTTTTACTGTGTGAAGCAGCAGTTTTCTCTCTGCAGCACAGCGAGGGTGCAGGGGAGAGAACAAAGAGCAGCAGGCAGTGAGAATGTGACACCATCCCTTCCCACAGCACTCTGGGCTGCAGCTCTGCTGGCTGGATGTTATTTTAGTGGCTGTGCCTCCCACCCATGTGCATCCCAGGGCCCAGGAGCCGCGCAGCTCTGACGCCCAGTGAGCTCGAGGCTTATTCATGTTCAGGAATGGGAGGGTCAGGGCCATCGACACACACCAGCATCCTGCTGCCTATTATTTCCTGCCAGCCCTGGCATTGCACCAAGCCCTAACATGACAGGTGGATGCAGTTCACAAGGAAATAATGTCATGGGCCAGTTTTCCAGGAAAGCTGTTAACTCTATTCACAAACTCCAGCCTTCAGATGGGAAACTCGGGAAGGGAACGTGGCTGAGAAGAGGCGGTGAAGGGCTGCTCTGTTGTTACTTACCTTTTTGTCACAAATTATTCACTGACATCTCTTAGCACAGAAATCTTTACCTTTGCACAGTGCCTATCCCTTCAAGAGCAGACTGTGGCTGAATGTCTTCTAACTTAAGAAACCATGGAGACACTGCCTCTGCAAATCCCACGTGGCCATTTGATGTCAGTCAGGCTGCAAAAGATGGTAAAAGAATCTGCCTTTTTCTGAGCTGAATGGTTCCTGGGAAACAGAAAATAATTATGAGGTGAGGATCTAAGACTGATGCTAACCTGGGGACTTCAAGCATTTTGTAAGAATGAAACTACAGGATACAGTCCAGGATGTATCAGAAACAAGACGTAGATATTTTTAAAAGTCTCTATCAATAAGGCACATTTACTATCCTTCCATTACTCTATGCAGTGTCCAACATCTGCAGCTGTGTGTTTTTCTCTTTCTTTCCTCTTTTTTTGTTTTTAAAGTTTAATAATTTTTCTATTAGAATAGAAAGCACAGAAGAATTAAGAAGAAAAGCAATCAATCCAAAAGAAGTGCTTTTCAAAATTGCCATGTTTCCTACAAATGCAAATTTTAGGATGCACAGAGTCAGGACAATGGGACTCCAACTGGCTGCTCACAAGAGGAAAGATTAGGTCCTATGTCACGTTAATAGTGACATCAACAACCTGAATAAAAGCCAAAAATTCAAGTTGATTTTGCAGTTTAAGACCATTGTTCTCCCACATGATTTAGCCTGTAAGATTTAGTCTACACATAGTTTTCTGCCAGAATCTGTATTTTTCACATCATACAGTGCTATTCTTGATATGTATGGTACTTCAATATATAAAAGCCCTTCATGACTGGCAAATATTTATACTGATATAGCTAAAATGTCATACAACCTACAGGCATCAAAGGTATTGTAAATATAAAAGCAAAATGATGTCTATCAGTGCTCAGAGGTATTGGTAATATCTATGCAAAATGATGGCCGCCAATATTGTTCTGCTCTTCTTCTTCTTCATTTTTTTTGTAAAAACAAATCAGGTGAAACCTGCTAATAATATGCAACAACTTCCATCTCAGCTATCAAAGGAGCAGTAACCCTGGATTTCCCTCTGGATAAGCAAAGCTGAGGCAGGAATGTGGGATACTCCAGAGGGCTTGTTCCTGGCCTGACTCTTCCGGATGCTGATGAGACTCTCAGGCCTCTCTTCGTTTCACACTCCGAGCTGGTTCCTGTTCTGTGGAGCTGCAGTAATACTGTACATTCAGTGTTTGGTAACAGGAGCCCTCCCAAGTGTCCATGGCAGAGAAATTTAATTCTTGACACAAGTCCATGAAACTAACCTTTCTCTCTTTCTCTCCTTCTTTTTTTTTTTTTTTTTTAAACCTGGAAAATTATGGTTTTAAAGCCAGGGTCACATACAAAACACAACATGTGAAATGACTGGGGAATTGTAAATTGGGCGTTTTGGCTTGAACAAAATCTAAGCACTGTCATACCAAACTGAGTATTATTTTAAAATACTGTCCCAGGCTATAACTGTCTTTGTGTACAATAGCAATACAGGGTGTAGTTACAGACACAATTTCCTGTGCTTAGGTTTTGAAATTATTATTGAAGATCGTTGTAACATTTGCCCAGAGCACCAGCGCAATTCCTCTATTAGTTAATTTTCTATCCTTGTGAGGGCATTTTTGCTTGTGCAGTGCTGCCAGGGCTTTCAGGAAGGGAGAGACAAGCAATTGTGACAATAAAATTTGCATCAGCTCCCACCCAGCCTCTCCCAGAACCGAAACACCATTTGTCACATTCAAAGGCTTTCACACCAGAAGGGAAGGTGTTTCTGAACTGGAAAGTCACTTTGATTTGTACAGGGTTGCAACCTTCTGCTTCTCAGATTCCCATAAGAAACACCAAACAGCAATTGTGGAGTTCCAGATGGCTTTTTATCAAAGACTTGGTGCACTGCAGCACCCAGTATCCAGGCATGAAACCCCAAATCAATCCAGATTAGATCATGAGGTTCATAATTTTAAGCAGAAATTCTGGTTGGGCTCTAAGGGCTGAAAAGGATGTGTTGTTCCTGGGTGTGAAGAGAGAGAGGATAATAATGAAAATATCTGAAATATATAGATTTGCAAGAAGAAAAAAGCATAGACTGTGAGACGTGGGTTGGATGTCATCGCTGGTCTGTCAGAAAAGATGCTACTACTGCTTCAGACTGGCCCAAAATCAATGCAAACAAATCACGGGGAAGAAGTCAGTTTCTAAGGCCATGTGAACACTTAGTGATGAAACCTTTAAAAATATCTTCAACAGCATAAAAATTTCTGCCTGAACTGCTTACAACCTCTGCTTTGCTCCTGCCAGACACCAGGATCAGGTGCTAGAATTCTTCCCCATAAAGTTACTGTTTTGCTCCTCTGAGTAAAGGACAAACAAGCTTGAATTCCTGCACAGCCTTTCATTTTCTTCTTGGGATGAAGATGCTTGTGCATGTACCTCATCTCTAAAGATACAGACGATGCTGCTGAGCTCAGCAGCCTGCTATCACCCCGAGGCCTCCCAGCCAGTCAGTTAGGTGGTACTGCAGGAGACCATGGTGTGCCTGAAGCTTTCCTGTGCCAGGGGATCACATCCGGGGTCACTGCCATGTGTCTGTCACTGCTCACAGGCTGGGTAATGCCCAGGTGCCCCACAATTAGCAAGGCAGAGGGTGGTCCAGGAACTCTGCTGTGTCCTTGCCTATGCACTGCAGATGTCAAAGAGAGCAGAGATAAGGAAAGGGAAATCATCTCTAGTAGTAGCAGAGCAACTCTTACTTGCTCTTAATTTACCCTTCTTGAAAAAAGACTGCTCCAAAATCCCCATTGTCTCCATTCCACTGAGTTTGGCTTTTCTGACTTGGAGCTGAGCCTCACTTTATGCTTCTACCTTCCCTCCACAGCAAGCTCAGCTGTATCACAGTGACGGCCAAAGGAGGACCCATGTATGGGAAAGTCTTCTGGAGACAGCAATGGGCTGCTCCTGCTCTGGGCTCAGACTAGGAATCATGGAGCCAAACTGCTGCACTGATCTACTGATAGTGAAAATCACTGCATCTCTACAGCCCTGCAGTTCTCTCTTCAGCAGCCCACAAAATTCCACCAAGGAAAAAAGAAATGGAGAGGGAGAAGAAGGAGTCAGAAAAACTATTGTGCTCCTAGGGAGAGAAAAAGATGAACAGCTCTATTTAGCTTATCCCGCTTTGCTGATGTCAATCACTTTCTCATTTTAAACAGGAAAGACACCACTTTAGTCCACCTGTTCCATTATTTATCATGCTATGCATTTCCCATGAATTGTCACTCATGCAAAACCTGTACATCGTAAGGGGACACCCTAATATTTTTAATGACCTTAAGCAAAGTGATTGACACTAGACACCAGTGTCAGATGTTCTGGTGACGCAACATGTTCTCCTAGCAGCAGGAAAGCTTCCTGCCATGATTAAGTGAGGGCTATGGAAGTGCTAAAATGTGTTGTCAGCTTTCCTCTGATGCAAGTGATTTTATTATAGCGTCTGGTAACCACGGAGTGTGGCAACGCAAATACTGACCCCAAACATCCCCTCCTGCACATATAGCTTGCTCTATTTAAAACACGAGGTGCACTTTGCAAATCCAGGGATAAGTTATGGATGTAACAAGCTTAAACCATGGAGGGCAGAGGAAATGGTGGCACCTAAGCCAGAATTCCTGGGTGGTTTCAGCAGAAGTGTAGGGATCCAGGATGAGCTGCAGAAGGAACCCCCTGCAGCACACCTTTGGCAGGTGGGCTCTGCAGCAGCATCACCAAAGCTGTCCTGGCTGCCAGAGGCTCTGAGGGCAAAGAGAAAGCACAGGCCTGTCTCACCTTGGTAGTGGAAAGCAAAAATCACATCCAGCCCTACTGAGTCTGCAGAAAGTAAGGGGAAAAATAAAAGAGAGAAAAGATAGAAAGGGGCTCCATGCGGCCCCTCTGCCTTCTCATACACACCGGGGTGGAAATCTGTGACTCAGCTCAGCACCACTTGTCCTTCAAGACAGAGAAATCATGTTCTGGTTTGCTTCAATTTGGGGCAAACCCCTCAATAGTCCATTAACTGAGAAAAGCTAGAAGACCTCTAAACCACAAGAATTACAGAATCAACACCTCAGCCACCCACAGGGGACACCTGGCACCTGCTTTTCATGAAGATTTGTAATCCCAAAGCTCTGTCAGCAAACACCACACATGGCTTTGCTTCCACATGTTATTATTAATATTTGTGTCTCAAAACTGACTGTGACAGTGAATGTCTGCAGAACTGTCTGCTATGATTTTTCAATAACCGAGCTGTTAATCAAGCTGCAGAGGGTTGGACTATCAAATCAAAGTCCACAGGCTGCAGAGGTTTTTGTAAGAGATCAGCAGTACTTGTGTTCACAGTTATTGTCACAGGGGTTGCTCTACAAAAATAGAAATATAAAGCAGTCAGAGTTGAAGATACAAGCTATCTTGATAACAATATAGAAATATTTTCTAAAGGTCTAACAGCACTGGATATTATTTTAATGAAACTTATTTTTTAGTTTTATAGCAAAATAACCGAAAGTGCTAAACCTGACCACTTTAATTTACAAAAATGTCTCCTGTTTTAAGCTATGATCATACCTCGTTATTTAGGTTAGATATTATAATTACACATTTCTACTGATTTCTATTCAATAATAGAACAAAATCAACATTAGTTGGTTTAAAAAAGGGGGAAAGTACCACAGGTATTGAGAGGGGGAAGTTACATAAAATATTAGAGTCAGCTTATTGAGCAATATGCAGTGTGTTCTTATTGCCTTTTTTTTTTTTTTTTTTTTTTTTGAGCTACAGTTTAAGTCCCAGATACTCTGGCCATAAGCTTGTAGTCACTTCAAATGCTATGACCTCTCCCTTGGTCAAATGTCCAAATGTCAGTGTTTTAAGGAGACCTCTGGCATTTCAAGCCAGTTTAAATTATTTTCTCAGTTCCCACAACTTCCCTTTCCAGCACGAACAGCACATTGGAGAACACGGTTAGGATGGTTGCAGTTATGATTACAGAGTTTTCTGTGAAGGAAAAATGGGTTTTCCTCTGTCTTGGAAAGAATCACTACCAAGTATGCAGTAAGAAAAATATTAAGAGCACTTGCAGACTTGTTATGAGTATTTCTTAATTCTGTTCCATTTTCATTTCAGTTCAATTCCACAGTTAAATTAGAACCTGCAATCTCTCCTACTGATAAATAGCCAAGTTGGCTTACAAAGATTCTGCCTTCTGTCCAGCCTTCTCTTGGTTGTCTTTAGCCAAACAAGGTTCGCTGATTTGCCACGAGTGCTGTCTGGCTCTCCCGCCTCTTTGCTTTCTTGTTCTGTTGCCTGATCTTCCAGCACACTGCGCTGGAAGCCAGCAGAACAAGTCCTGAGGACAAGAGGACCAGCCCAAACACGGAGATGATGGACCCATGGGAGTTGAAGCTGTATGCCACAGCAGTCACCACGGTTCCAGCTATCAGGATGACCACGCCAAAGGGAATGGTGCAGCGGTAGCACGAGAGCTCTGCTCCCCCCGTGGCTGCCGTCAGCTGGCACTCACTGACCAGAGGGATGGTAGTTATCACACAGTCATTGTTGTTACTCTTCTCCGTGGGTACAGAATCAGGATGCTTTGGGGTGCCCAGGATCTCTTTGATAGGTTCGTTTGTCATCTTGATTGTATTGACTCAGTCCGTTCTTAGGCTAGAGCAGGCTCTGCTGAGCACGTGCTGCACTGTGGAAAGAAGAGCACGAGTTCAACCAATAGTTACCAATTATTTATAAGACAAATGGGGACAGAGAAGTATCCCCTTGGGATCACAAACAACCAGACATTCAGACCCCACAAGGATTTATGCACAAGATTAACAGTGACATGACTGATTGTGAAGGATCTGAATCAATTCTTACACTAGTATGTATGTAAGTGCTAGAAAGGAGTCACAGACCAAGACAAACACCAACATTAAAGTGTTGTGGGCCAAATCCTACATTAAGGTCCATCCTGAAGTCAGTATTTCTGGATGTTATTTAGGCTTCAATGGCATACATTTTCTTGCAAAGAGGTAAAGTTCACACACTGTTTTGATTTTTGCTCACACACTTTTCCCACTTGTTTCTTTATACATCTACACGGAAGACATTACACAGATTTGCTCCACTGCACATCACAATAACATGGTCAAGTACTAGCCCAGCAAAAACTAGGATGAACAGTGAGCCCTTTCTCAGTGCAAGTGCTACTTAGGGAAAAAATTCAAATGGTCATAACAAGGTGTAGATGTGGGGGGAGTGGGGATGCAAACAGTTTCCCGCACTCAGCTCAGCTCAAGGCTGGTGAACCTCTTGTTACAGCAACATCAGTGCCAGACTGACAGCTTGCCATTTACACTGGCTTCATGCAAAAGCAATGGGTCTCTTGTAAATCCATGAAATTACATCTCTGTTACTGTATGGGAAGGAGATTCACCATCATATTCACTCATCTCAGATACAGCAGGTTGTTTTCCTCCTGTCTTCATACTGTAAATACACTCTCAGTCCTGATAGCATGCACAGTTTGACTGCATCTGCACAGGATGCAAATACCTTTTGGCTCTAGGGAGCCCAGGGAATAATCAGAGTCCACCTGATCAGACCAAGAGGAGCCCATGGCTCTCCACCATTGCAGGCTGCCATGACAGACCTCAGCATTATCTCTGGGGCTCTGGTGATGTGGGGTCACTCCAGGGCCTGTAGTGAGCTCTGCCAACACTGAGGCTGCCACAGACGTGCTGTCATGGACCCAGCTCAGTGCACCCCAGCACACACTCCAGAGACTGGTACACTGGGGAACCACTGGTTTTCCTGCTGTGAGTAGCTCCCAGGACTCCTCCACCACTCTCTGGTGTGGGCTGTGCTGCTTTTGCTTTCATGAGCAGCATGATATACAGCTCAGAGAACAAGGAAGAGTGTTGGCAATGCAGTAATGCTTTTATCATTTTTATCACCTTCACATCTGTGACTAGGAAGTTAATTGCCAGATACTTGTATTCTCCTTTTCCTTTCCCACCACTCCACCCTTGTTGCTAAGATATATTCGTTCATTGTAGAGAGCCCTTGGTTTTAGACCTCAGTACCTCCTATAACTGACCCTGGGTTTTACAAGAAAGAGGATTTCACTCTTTTTAAAAAAAAAACACAGGCACAAACAGGCTAAATTCTGGATGTAGGCAGAGAGTCTGTATACAAAATCTCCTTGAACCCTCGAGAGAAAAGGAAAGCTCAGATCTGATTTGCCAAAGCTTTTGTTCTACTGCTCTAGGGAAAAGTGCTCAGCTCCCTGTTGCATCTGCTGTGCAGAGCTGCCTCTGGGCTCAGCCCTGCCAGAGGAGCCTGTCCCTGCTGAGCACACACACAACACACCCAAGCACATGCAGTGACAGCACAAGAGGCAACAGGCACACACTGAAACACTCTGGTTATCAGGAAAAACTTTTTAACTGTGAGGGTAACTGAGCACTGGAACCTAGGGAGGTTTTGGAGTCTCTACCCTCAGAGATACTCAAAAGCCATCTGCACAGTGCTGGGCAGCATTGTCTAGGTGACCCTGCTGAGCAGTACGGGGGTTGGACCAAATGACCTCCAGAGGTCCCTTCCAACCATGACCATTCAATGATTCTGCCTGTTTCTGTAAGAGTACTTGGTATCTCCAAGGGCAGGAAAGGGATTTCTTAAGTGCTTATCAGACAAAGCAAGTATATTTGTGCTGACACCTTAGATATCCTGAATTCTCCTAGGTTTGGTAGCTTTGTTCTTTGAATCATAGTGCATGATTAAATGTCTTTTAAATCAGAAAGAAAGAGCCCAGGAAAGCCATGGGTTTGTTCTCAAGTGCCATTGATCTGTTTCTGCATGGATCTGAGCCCAAGTTCTGCATTTTCAATAATGATTGACATAGCAGTGAGACTTACCATTATGTTGCTGCATTACTTATCCATAAAACATTACGGAAGTTCAACACAACATAAGAATGTGGTCCCCAAATGTCACCTTTTTCAATCTTTTCATTAGCCATATTAAATTACTGTAACATTTTATTATTATATTTGAGGGAGAAAAAACTATTTTGCATATAAAAGGTGTATTGGCTCGAATATACTGCAATAACTATTCAAAAATCCAAGTACTCTAACAGTCACTGAAATAGGAAAACTTCCCAATAACTTGAAAAAGCCCATAATAAGCATTATTATTCTGAAAAATTTTAATCTTCAGTCAAAATGTATTTACTCTTGTCTCTAAAGTCTTTGTCCCTCTGCTTCAGATACATCTTCACTGAGCATTTAAATCTCCTAGACCTCTTGTACAGAGATCTATGAAGAAAGAAGATATATTTATACTGTCAAATCTAACAGGAATAAAAAAATTATGCTCATCTATAATAATTACGTCAATGGCAAAATACCTGTTGATTTCTGAGGAGTACAGTTTTTGTCTGGAATAGGATGTAAGAAGGCAGGCATTCATATAAAACAAATAAACAACCCTCTATTGAAATACTATTAAATTAAATAAACAACAGAACCTATTTGAAATGTGAGCAAAGGTATTCAGCCCTAGAAAAAAGGGCACTGGATCCTCATTGCCAGCAAAGTCACTTCTGACTTACGCCAACAGGTGATTTGGTTCAAGTTTCAGGGTAAGAAATTTAGGCAAAGATACCCAGCAATACCAGCATCCTCTCACTAATCATACCACAAGTGCTATCTTAAGGAGCTACTTTGTGTTGGAGGAAAAATGTGCTTCTGTGGCAATCTGTGACTAACCCTGGATAAAGGGGAGAGGAAATTTTTAGCCACTAATAAGTGTAAGTTGAAATTTATCAAAAAGACATGAAATTCATCAGCATGCACACCTACCAGACCTGTGAGAAATCCATGGTAGCAGATCCTTGGCTCAGAAAGCAGAGGAAGAATGCTGAAGATGTCTTGTATGACAATTCGAGGCAGAAAGAGCTGCTCAAGGCTTTGAAGTGTCAGATGTTGCTGAATGATGAACTGGAGGTGACAATACTCTAGCATGGAAGTTTCCTACAAGGGAAGTTGTTGGATATTTATCAGCTTCTTAAGAATAAAAGTCATGAGTGGAAAAGCTCCTGCTGTGTGCTGAGTCCTGCTCCTAACCTAACCAAAGCAGAAGATGTTCTCCCTCTGGCTCTCCTAGTGGCTTCTTTTCTTGGAAGCAGCCACCCATTTCTGGCCCTATGTAAGATTTTCCTTTGATGATGTGATGTCCCAGTAGTGAGTATCGTAACCCAGTCAAGTGCCCCAGAAAGAGCCAGGCAGCAAAAAGCAATGCACAAGAATTTCTGCAGCTAAAAGTCTCATTTAACATAATTTCTATTGCTCACTTTACCTACGTGAATAATGATTCAGAATATATGGGGGTTTGTCTCTTCTATGTGTCCAATTTCTTTGAGCAAATCACTCCATCTCCCTGTTCCTCAGATTTCCTAGCTGCAAACTGACTGTGACAACACACTTACCACTAAAAAACCCTTTAAAAACTATTCCGCTAGAAGAAAACCTAAGTAATATAATCCCAAAAACTCTTCTCAGGGTAAAAAAAGCAGACTAACAGAGCCCAAGAGCTCTCTGTAATAAACGTAAATCCATTTTATTTACTGTTGTTTATTTCTTTTATTGGATATTTAAAACCAAGATTCGTAACTCCAAGAGGGACAAGACAGACTCTGCAGCAGGGCAATGACGACTCTGCAGAAAGCAGAGTGATGGAAATTGTTATCAACTGCAGAAACAGCTGTGAAATCACCAGGCAGCTGGGTAAAACTCACGAAGCAGCAGAGATTTATGTTGCTAATCTTACTTGACATTCCCTTTCTAGAAGAGCATGATCATGGAAGATCATTTCAACACGGAAGCGGGAGTCCGAAGTGGGGATGAGAGTAAATTCATGAGAGTAAGTTTGTATAATGATAAACTTTGAGGGTATTTCTGGTTTTAAGTTATTTAGACCTTACTAACATTTCACAAACACAAACATTTACAGGTACAAACTGCTGCTGTTCTCCAGAAGATCCTTGGAATAAGCCTGTGACATAGCCAAAGTATATTTAGTTGATTATTTAAGTTAGCTAATAATACAGAAGTCTACTTGTTTATCTCATTGACTATATTCTTTTCCACACGACCTAGCAATCAGCTTAACTTTTTGAAAAGTTTGGAGGGAAATGCAGGAAAAAAATCCTCACTTCAAATAAATAATCTAGATTTCATTAAAACAAACACTGACCTCTGAAATGTGCTTGCAGTCAACTTCCACTTGGATTACAGCAAGGTTACATTTGTTTGAAAAGCTCCTCCCAGCGCAATTGTGCCCCCTAAGCCACTCTGCCAGCATCTTGCTTAGAAAAGATTAATTGCTCTGTCAGTTATTTATTTGTATTTATCCCCGACTACACACAGTTTAGGTATTTTTCTTTCAAATGAATGTCTTTCTCAAAAATCCTGACACAGCAACTTCTTAGAGATGAAATTTCCTCCTGTCTCCTTCCCTCCCTCACCACAAAACTGAAAAGCAGAAGCACATGAAATCTCTACATGAAGCTTCCAGTGTTTTAACTCGCAATCATTTCAATGTGGTGCTCTCAGGAGGCTCCCCAGATACAGAATATCTCTGTGTAAGGGCAAAGAGCCACTACAACCCTTTCCCCTTTTTCACATTTTACTCAGAACCAGTAGAAAACATTTGAGTTTTCCACCTTCAGGCTCTGGGCCAGATTCTCTCTATCTTGCACAATGCTTCAGACATCCTTTTTTGCTTATATAAAATCCCAATAAATCATAAGGCTCACACTTCACACTGTGGCTATGCATTAAAGTGACTATGGAAAATAGCCTAAGGAGTCCTTCTGTCCCGAGAGGAGAGTCTCAGTTCATTCAGGATTCAACAGACTACAACTACTCAACACAATCCCGCAGCTCTGCCCCAGGTGAACACTCCTGGAAATACACAACCAGAATTTGTACTTACAAGACTCCAGGACCATGCCCTGAGCTAGAAGCAGGAGAAGAATACATTATCTCCATACCAGCTGCCTCACGATGCAGTAAGTTTTCTCTCACTAAGTTTTTATGTAAAATCACTAACAGATTTAAAGTCTCGCACCTTTTTCGTTTTCCCGACATAGCCGGGAGGTAGGATGGGAGCCAGCCCAACCCCTCCACAAACCAACTCTGTTATGAGCCAACTGCAAAACTTTCAAACGCGCCTGCTACACGCCACACACACACCTGGGGTAAAACCCTCCGTGTCACGCCTGTCCCCGAGCAGCTCTGCAAGAGAGCAGAGAGGCGAGCAGGTGGGGAAAGCCTTGTGCACGTACAACCCTCCGGTACCGGAGAGGCAGCGCTCCGCGGGACACCCCGACCTGCACCCGGGGAGCGGTTCCGACTGCCAAGCCCTCGCGATTGCTGTAACCGGGGACAGCCGTGTGCGGGAGCGGAGGGAGCAGCAGGGCCCTGGCGTGCCCGAGCAGCCCCGGCCGCCCCGGGGAGCCGGGC
>WEIT01038660.1:0-14840 GCA_013389985.1 Dryoscopus gambensis | reverse complement strand
TAAACAGTAATCAATTCAATAAAAAAGTGTTTCAATTAAACTTAGTAATTATTAACATCATTAATGACTTTTCATATGATGGTTTTAACTTGGTATTTGAGAAGTGTGAACAGGAGTCAGTATTAAACCTACAACTGGGATATATGAATAACTTTTAACAATGGATGACGGGGTTTAACAATAACTGTTAACTTCTTAGTAACCTGGATAACTGTTTTTAATCACTTTTAATTAATTAATCATGTAAAATTTGAACACACTAACCATGCAAAAGCCAATTAAGTTTATTTCATGTATAAAAATATTCAGTTCTGGAAGAAAAATCCACCTAATATCTACATTGTTTAACCTGACCTGTGCCATGTCCTTGTCCTGGCATCTATCAGCAGTCCCTGTGGAGAGGGGGATGGACTGTATAAACAAAATTACGCTTTTCCTGTTACTTAAAAATGCTAATTGGGGTATTGATACTCATCTCTAAATGAGTCACTGTCATTCAATTGCATTCATTGCTGTGATGGTCTTTATGTATCAATAAAAACCAACCAAACAAAAAACCAAAACCAAACAAAACCAAAACAAAACTAAAACAAATAAACCCCCCCAAAACCAACCAACCAACCAACCAACCAACCAACCAACCAACCAACCAACCAACCAACTAACCAACCAAAAAAGCTCCCAATAAATCCCCCCAGAACCCCCAAAACCAACAACAACAACAAAAAACCCGCAAAAAACCAAAAGGTCACCACTCAGTCCTTATGGGATGCTGTTTTCAGGATATTTCCCAACGTAAAATCCATCAGCTGACGCTGGACACACAGTTTATGTGTGTTGGCACCCGTGCTTGTGGTTTGTATTTGGCTACCAGGCCCTGACAATGCTCCTGTTTTTTCCACTTTTCTCGTTCCAAATCAATCTGTTTTTTCAAAATCAACCAGCATAGACCAAACCATGTGTAACTCATATCTTACAGCTGCAGGAGAGGAGACTGG
This sequence comes from Dryoscopus gambensis, assembly GCA_013389985.1. Lineage (NCBI taxonomy): Eukaryota > Metazoa > Chordata > Aves > Passeriformes > Malaconotidae > Dryoscopus > Dryoscopus gambensis. The sequence continues at coordinate 13,842 of WEIT01038660.1, read as the reverse complement.
ATGTTTTTAGACAAGTAGGTCTTGAGAAGTTTTGACATAGAGCCAAGTAAAGTCTTCTCAAAGTTCATGGAAAATATTTTTGCTGCATTTTATGCNACAATCTAATAACAATAAAACCTAAGAACAGATTTTTTAGGGAATTCTAAAAACACAGAATGGCTGCATGGTGCTTGGCTGCTCCTTGGCATTAAATCATGACAGTGATCAATAACAAAACATGCTCTGGATTAATTACTATGATAATTTAAACGTGTGTTTGAGAATTTATCATAAGTGAAAGGAAAAAACCAACCGAACAACACAACTAATAAAGACTCTGGTGTTTCAAAAATCCAAAGCTGTAATCTAACTTTAAAAGTTTTACTACAGAGTAAAAGAGACTAAGTCTGATATATAAATTTAATTCTGCAAAGTCATTAAGTGAAAAATAATAAATCCAGACTTTTTTTGATAGAAAACTGCAATTTAGTTTGTTATTTAATTAGAAAAATTTTATCAAATGGAACCAGTTATAGACTTTTAAAATAAACTGAAAAAGAACATGTTTAAAGTAGTATACAATTCATCACCTTGAAACAATCAATTGTGGATGAAAGAAGCAGACATGGATTGACAAAGTGACTATATTGTTAAAAAGAAGCAACAACTCTTAAATTACCTTGTAAATAGGTAATTTATTGGATGGTAATTGTTCACAGAAAACAGTAAAAATAAAACGTAAGTCCGGGTGCGGGGATAAAAGACTCTTAAAGTCGTATTGACTGGATGCCCAAGGGCAGGGACCCAGCAACACTGTGTTGGCCTTAGCTAATCCAAGGCCAAAAATATGTAGTTAAGTCTCTGGATAGTGACTGAGTAACACTGTGCTCGGTTTCTCCACTGGCTAGTACAGAGGAGAAAGGACAAAAACTCTCTGCTGGAGTCTGATATTTATAACCCCAAAGCCCTCCTATATCTGCCCACAGCCCGCCCATAGTCCAGCCTCCAGGGTTCCACTTGATTGGTTCAGTTGTCTCATTATATAATGTCATGCTTGGTGTCCAATGGCTTGTGGTTGCTAGGGTTCAGTACTCAGGATGATGTCACTTGCAGCTTTGGGGGGGGAAAGTCTCTCATTCGTATACATGGTTGCCATGGAGTTGAGTTACAGTCCCTCAGAGGTGGGCTAAAAATAGTCTGTGGGGTGTTAATATCAGGGTTTAACTGCTGCAGCTTCTGGAAGGGAGACACTTGAAAAATGATTATTAACTTCTAACAAAACAGTTAAACAGTAATCAATTCAATAAAAAAGTGTTTCAATTAAACTTAGTAATTATTAACATCATTAATGACTTTTCATATGATGGTTTTAACTTGGTATTTGAGAAGTGTGAACAGGAGTCAGTATTAAACCTACAACTGGGATATATGAATAACTTTTAACAATGGATGACGGGGTTTAACAATAACTGTTAACTTCTTAGTAACCTGGATAACTGTTTTTAATCACTTTTAATTAATTAATCATGTAAAATTTGAACACACTAACCATGCAAAAGCCAATTAAGTTTATTTCATGTATAAAAATATTCAGTTCTGGAAGAAAAATCCACCTAATATCTACATTGTTTAACCTGACCTGTGCCATGTCCTTGTCCTGGCATCTATCAGCAGTCCCTGTGGAGAGGGGGATGGACTGTATAAACAAAATTACGCTTTTCCTGTTACTTAAAAATGCTAATTGGGGTATTGATACTCATCTCTAAATGAGTCACTGTCATTCAATTGCATTCATTGCTGTGATGGTCTTTATGTATCAATAAAAACCAACCAAACAAAAAACCAAAACCAAACAAAACCAAAACAAAACTAAAACAAATAAACCCCCCCAAAACCAACCAACCAACCAACCAACCAACCAACCAACCAACCAACCAACCAACCAACTAACCAACCAAAAAAGCTCCCAATAAATCCCCCCAGAACCCCCAAAACCAACAACAACAACAAAAAACCCGCAAAAAACCAAAAGGTCACCACTCAGTCCTTATGGGATGCTGTTTTCAGGATATTTCCCAACGTAAAATCCATCAGCTGACGCTGGACACACAGTTTATGTGTGTTGGCACCCGTGCTTGTGGTTTGTATTTGGCTACCAGGCCCTGACAATGCTCCTGTTTTTTCCACTTTTCTCGTTCCAAATCAATCTGTTTTTTCAAAATCAACCAGCATAGACCAAACCATGTGTAACTCATATCTTACAGCTGCAGGAGAGGAGACTGGATGTTTTTAGACAAGTAGGTCTTGAGAAGTTTTGACATAGAGCCAAGTAAAGTCTTCTCAAAGTTCATGGAAAATATTTTTGCTGCATTTTATGCTCCTGTTTAGTTAAAAATCTGGATAGATTTAGTTAAAAATTTGGACAAGATGGGGGAATAAATTTTAAAAGGTGATTTAAAAACCCGTGGAAAGCAATTTTGCTTGGTTTTAATTTTTAAAAAATTTTCTTTATTTCTGTTCATTGTGAAAACAAAATATAGATAAATATATTGTTTTAAAGCAAATTTTCTTTTCTATATCTATCTATCTATATCTATATCTATATTTATATCTATATCTATTTACCTGAGCTAATAATCCAGTACTAGTCATTACTCTTGAATATGTAATTTCCAGTCAGAGAAAAGCTGTCATCTGCATGTGGTCTTACCTTTCAAAGTACCACGTGGCTTCTGGTTTTCCCAGGTTTTGTAGAAAAATTTTGGGTTAATGCATGAATTCTTAAGAATTCACAGAACAGATGAAATTCAAAGTAAGAAAATACAAAGGAAAGTTAGAATAAAAGAAAACAAGAGAGCTGTGTTTTAATGTGACACTGAAAAACCAGTATTAGGTAGAGTGGCATTTAATTTCAACCTTGTGTGCTGAGGCAACAATAAATTAAGATTTCTGAATTACCTCCTTTGGGATGAGGTTAATGTTTCCCTGAAAATGCTCAATCCACCACTCCTTTCGCTCATGCTATTCATTAAAGTTAGGTACTCATGTTGTCTGTTGCATTTTTTTAATTTAGAAATTTAAAGTTTTATTTTCCGGACTATTAAAGACAGTAGGAGGTGTTCATCCATCACTCATTCCTGCTCTCATCTCTGCTTCTCCTACAGTTAATTTATAAGGATTATTCATGTTCCAGCATCTTCTTCTGGACAGTCAGGTGTCCGGGAATGCTCGACTGCCATCAAACTCGGTACAAGTCCTAAGCCCACATTTCCTTGGAGCAGAAATTCCTGGGTTTGTTTTGGTGAGCTCTGACACACAGCAATGCTTTTGGCTCCGTCTGCACTCCGCTTTTCCACCTTGGAGCCACTCTGCCTGCCTGGCTGGGAGGAATTGCCATGGAGGCAAAGAGTGTTTCTAGGCTGTGGCCAAAAATCAACAGCCACGCTGCTGGCCAAAGCCAAACCTGGAAACATCACAATTATGTCATTGCTGGGATCAGAGTCCCAGAGAGATTGAGACACCGGTAAGCTTTAATAGGGTCTGTCTGACTTTGGAGAAAATAATTGTTTAGCAGCAGCTGTTGACAGGTTACCAGAGAAGCTTAAATCAGGAAGTGAAAAATTAGTGCCAAAAGGAAACACGTTTAGGCAGGTAGAACCTCTTCCAAAAAATATCTAATCTGTCCTTAGAGGCACCATATAAATTGTTTGGGTTCAGAAAGAACAGTCCAAAAACCAGTTGGACCAAAGTAACGACAGTCTGGAATAGCTGGAATACATCAGTGCTACAGAGTAGAGGCATGGACAGCTAAATCACTTTTTAGTTCCATAAAATTACTGGCCAAAAACTGACTGTTATTCAAAACAGGGAAAACAGATGCAGAGGAAGTTCCATTTTGGATATGAAGAAAAACAAATTTGCTGTAAAGGTTTTCAGAAAGCTGAAACTGGCTGCCCAGGGAGGCTGTGGTGTTTCCTTCCCTGGAAATATTCAAAACCTGCCTGGACATAGAGGTGTATATCCTACTCTTGATCAGGGAGGTTGGACAAGGTGATCTCCATCGATCCCTTCCAACCCCAGATGTTCTGTGATTCTGTGATTCAGATACCACACTATGTTTAAATAAAACCAACAAATCAAGGCCAACAGAATAAAGATAAAAATGAACACTTCGTGTTAAAATATTAGAATCAAATTAAATTGCCATGAATATTATTGATTTTGTATTTGAATCACAAACCTTCTTTTATCACTTGGATTTCATGGCACACAGATTTACCAAAGAACTTTTATTTTCAAAGCTTGACAACCTCTTTTCATTTTTTTTTTTTGTTGGAGCTGATCTCAAATATATCTCAAAATGTTTTAAATAGGCTGGAGTTAGGCTAAAGAACAGTCCAGTAAACCCATCTTGTTATTTAATAGCCTCAGGAAGGCACCATTCGTCTTGTCCATATTTGCAAAAAGGAGCAAAATACCACACAATGCTTCTTGATCAGGATTCACAAGTATCATATAGAGAAAGCTGGAAATCTTTGCCTTGTGCCCCTTTTTCAGATTGTTACTGACCAGTAGTAAAGAGACGTGATGTCTGTTGCTAAGTTTGCATTTATGGCCTGACCCACTACACAAAATTTTTATTTTCCATTGTCTTTCACATACTTCGAGCCATGTCCCCATCACAGACGTAGAGCTCCCACACTAATCAACTTCTAAACTTTTTTCTTTTAGCATTCAAATATTGTATACACATACTGCAAATAAGAAGCTTGCACTTAAGTGAATGGATTAGAAGAATTTTGGAAATAAGGAGACACCAAATGAACAGTCTGTTATTTTTCTGTGATATTATTTTATGTTTAATACTAAGAAAAAAAAGGGCATTATAATGGAAAAATCCAATCATCCAGATGATCTCTATGTTAAAAATGGAATACTAATCTGAAAATAATTTGCTTAGGAAGTAGCGGTAAAGATAGAATCAATGTTTTAATTTCTTCCCAGAAAGAAATATTTGCCTAGACAATTGTGAGGTAAATTTATTTTCCTTTCAGAGATGCTTATAAAATTTTATATCACACCTTATCTTGTAGATAATGACATGAAAATTTTCTACATACATTAAAAAAAAATATACTGCACAAGACAACAAAGACTGGAATGCATTTGAGGTGTTATTTGCGCAGACTAGATCAGGTGGGATAGGAAGCTGAGACTGTTTCATATTACATTTTCATCTCTCACGTCTTAAAGTGCTCTGTGAAATAACATTTATAATTTCTACCCATAAAGAAATGCATTCTGTAGAATGATGCCTTCAGAAGAAATGCAAGACAGTTTCCAATTATGACTAAGTGCCACCAAAGATCTCCCCAGAGATCTCCCCAGAAATGTTCTCTTCGTCTTATTGATGCACTGCAGATGTTCTGCCCCAGCTGAAGCAAGGAAAGAAAATGCAGATAATGTCCAATAGTGCTGCTATAGTTTGTTTATTATTATTATTATTATTATTATTATTATTATCATCATCATCATCATCATCATTATTATTACTGCCATTGTGTTCCTATTACCCGAATTTCCAATGGAGAAATATTGAATGTTTTAAGAGTCTTCTCTTAAAGAAGATGAGAATGGGGAGAGAAAACAAAATTTTTCATAAGCAAAGAGGCTTTGTCCCAAGAGGACTTTTACATGTTAAAAGTGGCTGGTATTGCTTTTGAGGCAGATAAATGCAGCACTGTATTTCCAACTTCATGGTTCATATTATCTCAAAATCCTAGCAAAGGAAAAAAAATCAAAATGAAATGTCACTGCAGAACCTCTGGGAATAGAATATTCACATTTATGAAATGGGTATTATGTCTGCTCTGCAGTGGACAACAAATTATTTTTGCCATAACTCCCAAAACAATTATCTTTCAAAAGGACTGCAGGTGCTTCAGCTTCACTCTGGAAACAGCTCCTCTCTACACTAAGCTACTCAAAATACTGTATTTTCTCATCAGAAACCCAGAGTGATCATAAATTGGCTTCAAAATTGCCTTCTTCACTTGAGATCCCTGGTGATACATCATTTACAACAAAACCCTTGGCTTCAGAAATGCAAACTCCCATCTAGATCAACTACACTGACGAACAAACAAGATTATATCTGTTGGTATTTGCTTAGTTATTCAAAACAGGGACACCTTCCACTGTCCCAGGGTGCTCCAAGCCCTGTCCAGCCTGGCCTTGGGCACATCCAGGGATCCAGGGGCAGCCATAGCTTCTCTGGGCACCCTGTGCCAGGGCCTCACCACCCTCACAGGGAACAATTCCTTCCTGATATCTTATCTAAATCTGCCCTCCTTCATCTTAAGGCCAGTGAGGGTAATACTGATGGATTACTTATATTTCTTGACATTCTTCTAGTGGTAATGCTACAGAACACCCTGCTTTCAGTGCCACAAAGTCCTCAGTTTCATTACTAATCTATTTATGAGAATTCCCTGCTTGTATCTAGACCTCTGCCCTTTATACCATATCCTCACTGGTCTTCATCCATCCCTTGGCCACCTCTGCATGGAGATAGAAATGTTTTACTGACTCATAGTACGGACTGTAAATCACAATTAACGTCTGATCTTCACAAAAACAAGCAAACAAACAAACAAAAACCCCAAACCAAACAATTTAAAAAATCCAAACCAAACCAAAACATACTGTGAATAACTTTGCAGCAATCTACCAGAACTTAATTTTACTACTTGCAAGAAAACCCCACCAAAACTTAAAAAAACCCCTACGGACATGATTGTTACCCTGTTTCTCAGCCTTCTGATTGTTTACATATTTTTGGAGTCAGAGAATCAGAGTTCTCACAAGTCTTAATGTAAATAACTGATGTTTTTGTAACAGCTTTTTTGTGGTTTTCATTCCTTTCTCATGAGGAGAAAGGTTGAGGGACTGTCTGTCCAGCCATTCTGGAAGAAGAGGTGTCACCTCAATCAGCCAATCCATTGTCATGGTCAGAGCTGTATATATATTGTGAGAGAAATTAAAATCTTGGGATTATTCCCCTGAGACTCATCCAAGTCTCCATGTCGTATTTATCGTGTCCTCTAGCGACATATGATAGTAAAATATCCTTTATATGAAAAGATGATTCATAAAATGGATGCCTAGAAAATGTGTAGACAGAAGTTTGGCATGATGTCTTCAATAAAACAGAGTTTTACTTCAAAGACATCCTGTTTATTTCTAGACTTTGAATACTTCTAGCTCTAAGTCGTCTTTGTTAGGAAAGGCATTGTCTTGAGGCTGACATCTAAATATTTACAATTTATGGGTTTTTAATGCGTCTCAAAAACTTATCTATGGCTATTAGGCTTGAAATGGAAATAGGGATTGTAATATACATATAATTCAAACTTGTCATTTTCTTTTTGGTTTTTAGCTAATGAAGACTGTGAAATAAAGCCAAAAAATGGGGGAAAAGTGCAAAACTTTCAACAGCACTTTAGCTAATAAAATAATGGCATTGTAGTGGCCTGACTTGCTGGCTTCACAAGATCATACAGTTCACAGAAATTATAGCTTCTAAAAGTAAAAAAAAATGAGACAAAAGGAGAAAAAGAGCTTTATTTCTTAAGGAAATAATTTAAAAGACAGTACATATTGTCTCTTCCCAACGAACATGTTTCCATAACTAAAAAGTTACAGCTACGTGCAACCATTTCAGCCATTTTTTGTTGCGTGTTAACATGGAATATTCTTGAACACAAAATCCATTTTCTATTTTCCAAAGGAAGAAAGAATTTACTTCAATTTCTGGGAGGAAATTTGGAGCTAAAGTTGTCTTACAGCAAGCTGTTTTATCAGAGTCTGTGGATCCTTAGGGAGCACTGACTTCTCTGTACTTACCTGAATTTGAAAGTTAAGCACATTAAGCCATATTTTTTAACCAGCTTTGCATCATGGGTGTTTGACACCTCAGCACACAGCAGGAAAGCATGGAAACTGCATGTTGGGGATTGCCCTGAGACAGCTGTGGCAAAGTCATCTAAGAAAAGACCAGTGGACAGACATTTAAATAAACACAGGTCCTGGTGTCCCCTGGTTCCGTGGGCCAGGGTTCATAAAGCAAGTGAAAACTGACTTATTGCCTTGGAAAACTAGAAAAAAAAAGTCTGCAGTGTGTAGTACTGTACAAAACCTCTGAGGAGATCATTCAGGATAATAAAATACTGATAATCAGTTCTGGGACCACAGGAGAAGGTCAATTGCCTCTCTTATTTATGAGCATGCGTATTGAAAGACAGTGTTTTGTGTTCTCAAGGTACAGGTTTAGTAATGCTTGTGCCACATAATTGAGTCTGTGCTGATGATACAGTTGATTTATAACACTTTATTAGAGTCAATTAATTATTTATTTGGATAGATCTATGAGATGAAGAGCAGTATCAATACATCTTATAAACATTTATGTAGTTAATACATGTAAATATTGACAAGAATAACAGAAGTTGAAGGGAAGGAAGCAACACGAACCAAAAATTCCTTTCAACTCTATTTTTTACAATCCATTTCAGTCATTTTAGCACTATCTTTTGCGGCTGAAGAAAAATCTTCTTTTCAAAATTTAGAATTTCTTTCCAAAATTATTCTCTTTGAAAGAAGAAACAAAAGCCATTTTCACTCATCTGGAGAAGTGCCTCTTGTTTTACACAGGGAACTGAAACTTTGATTTCTATAAAGACTGTTATAAACGGGTCCAGATATCAGAAAAAAATTAATCCGCGTTTATTAATCCGCAGCTGGGAACAGAGGATGGCGGGCAGTCCACCAATCCCGCTCAGCAAAACAGACAAAAAGATAATCCAACAACAGCCCTGGACCACAAAATGCTCCCTCCCTCTCGCTCCAACACACCACCCAAAAAGCCCGCCCCCTTGCCACGAGGTCCCCTGTTTATATCCCAGTCCAATCTCCCAAAAGTCTTGGTCCCAAGTATCCGCTTCCTGTTTGTTCATCCTTTCCAAGGCTCCATGGGACATGTAGTTCTCCCTCCTAAGGCAGCTACTGGGTCTGTGCTTTGATGTTGTGTCTCCTTCCTGCCTGCTGTCCATCTCTCTCTTGTAGCTCCATGAAATACAGAGTCCTCCTCTGAGGCAGCAGCCAAACCTGTATATTGCTTAGACATACTCAAACACTTTATTAGTTAACATACTTTGCATTGAACTGAATCCTTTTTAATGTTTACAACAAAGACAAGTCTACCTTTGTGAGGGACGTCAAAGCAATTTCTCAGGCCAAAGAGTCTTGAATTCAGTATTTCTGATTTGGAAAGAATTAAAAAAAAATTGTTCCAGTAGTTCAACAAGTCCCAAAGTCATGCCCTTCACTGAAATTTCCACTGAACCTGCTGGTCAGTCATTGACCTAGAATTGCTTGAACAAACCCACTTCAGAAGAAAATCCAGTCCCTTCTGATGTTAAATTACACTTTATAGTGTGGTAGAAAGTTTTGTCTAGTCTCTTTAAGCTTTAGCTTTAAATATGCCAAGCAACCACAATCATGAGCTACTCCAAAATTTCTTTCTGACTTATTTTTTCTTGAACAAAATCAAGGAAATAATGTTTCAAATTGGAATAAGAACTTAGTCTGATGATTCATTTACAGGATGAGAGATCTGGATGACAGAAAAACTGTAGTCCTTTTAGTTGAACTAGAAAAGGTGTCAATCAGCTACATAAATTGCTACTTAATCACAATTGGAAAACCTGTAAGTGAAATATATGACATTATATCCAACACTGAATTACCATATCCACATGAATTTCATTAATTTCATTGTATCCTTGAATTTCAGTCATCCTGTTTCACTTCAGTCATTTGTACTGAATAAGGAAAGCTTTGGGTCATGACAGGCAAAGAAGAGAAGTGTAATAATTTAAACCCGGTGCCCACCAAAGCTGCTCTATCACTCCTCAGATGGACAGGGGAGAGAAAGTGCAACAAGAGGCTCGAGATAAGGGCAGGGAGGGCCACTCAGCAGTTGCTGTCATGGGAAGAGCAGACTGGACTCAGGGAAACCAGTTTAATTTATTACCAATCAAATCAGAGTAGGGTAATGAGAAACAAACCTAAATCTTAAAACACCTTTCCCCCACCACTCCCTTCTTCCCAGGCTTATCTTCACTCCTGAATTCTTTTCTTCCTTTCTTCCCAGGGGTTCAGGGTTTCAGGGAATGGGGGTAGTGGTCAGTCCACCCCACGTTGACCCTGCTGCTCCCTACTCTTCAGGGGTTGGACTCCTCACCCTCTGCCCCTGCCCCACTGTGGAGTCCCTCTCTTGGCAGAAGTCCTCCATGAGCTTCTCCAATGTGAACCTTGTCCAGGAGCTGCCGGTCTCCAGGTACATCCTCCTCCAGCCTGGGTCCTCCTCAGAGTCAGACCTACAGGAACTGGTTTCTCCAGCATGGGTCACTTCCATGTGGTCAGTCCCAGGAACCCTCTGGTCATACACAGGTTGCTCCTACAGGGTCAGCCCTTCAGGCAAAGGCTGCTGCTGAGTGATTTCCCCATGGGATCAGTCCTTCAGGCACTCTTGCTCCCATGTGGGTCCCTTTCTGTGGTGTCAGCCGTTCAGTAACAGGCTGCTCCAGCATGGGTCTCTCCCACAAGATCACAAGTCCTGACATCAACCCTACTCTATCATGGGTTCCTCTTCCCACAGGTCCTGCCAGGACCTTGCTCCACTTCGGGCTTCCCATGTCACCTGACATGGAGAGGCTCCCAGCAGCTCCTCACAGAAGCCACCCCTGCAGCACGCCCACCATTAAATCCTTGGCACCTTGGCAACCAAACCCAAAACAAGGTAATTGCTCACAGACATGTGGGAACTCTCTCTGCCCCATGGGGATACGGACCCAGAAAGCAAGAAGATTTCATTATTGAAGATTTACAGGCACAACTATAGTGAAAATACATGCAAATAATGATAGCAGTAGCCAAGAGTGTGGGAATTAAAATATACCCCAAACCAGCATGAAAATCAGGAAGCTCTACCCCAAGTAACATTGACAATTCCATGATTGCAGGACACCTAAGGAAACGTCTGCTTTCCACTACAGGGTCATTTTTCTCTCCATGATGAGAAAGACACTATACAGTTTGTGGACAAAAATAATATTTTTAGGTATTATTAATCTTATCTCTCTTCCATACATAATAGATGATTGCTTATTTTGCATCTTAATTCACACCCTTATAAGTACGCAGGAAAAAATTTTTGTGTTTGCTATAGGTTTGATTTTTTTTCTGGAAGAGTTATCCAAAGGAGAAAAATAGAAAAGAAAGCTGAAGCTTATTTTATTTTCCTTTTCTATTTTCTATACTTCACAAGAATGGACATACTGATATTTTCTTTGGAATCACATAGCTATGAAAGTATTCATGAAGTAGGGAACCTACTCAAATCTCTCTTTTAGCTGTCTTAAAGGTGGAAAGGGGAAGAACAAGAATATTTATTTTCAAATCAGTTACATCAGCTATAAAATGAAATGTCTGGGAAATGTCTCACATCAGTCACTGTATACAACTTGTAAGAATCACTCTTTTTGTTAAACACATAATTACAGAGTGCTAAGAACTATGACATCTACCAAAAAATGTTATTAGTTACAGACATGTAGTCTCATGTAGACTGTTCAATAAATGCTGTGATTTTGCCAGTGTTTTTTGAACGCAATGATTTCAGGCTTTGCAGTCTTTCATTGCAATAATAAACGGGGCAAGAAAAAAACTCAGAAAATAAATATATAAACAATAATAATTAGAAAAATCCTTCCACCAAGGAGAGTCAGCAAGGCAGTCCCAAGCTAATGGGAAGGCACTTTAAAAGGAAACCAAGGATCCTCCTTATATCATTTCAGGGGTAGACAGGCCAGTGACAACTTCTCCACCTCTGACTGTGGTTTGAAGGAGCTATTTTGGAAGGGAAGCAAGTGTCCTGGGCTCCAAATTTCTTTGGGAGAAAACAATTCCAGTCTACTTTCTAATCTCTTCTGAAGAGTCCTGAGTTATGTAGATGTCTAAAGAATTCATGTTCCCAAGAGGAAAGGAAGGGGACAGTAACATATCAACATCTGGTGCACCTTTCTGACAGGGGGGAAAAAGATATCTTGGTGTGAGTCCAGGACATGGAATGGGCTGTCCAGGGAAGTGGCTGCGTCACCACTTCTGGAGGTATTTAAAAGATGTCTTTTTAATAATGCGTGCATAATCTCCCTTTCTCCAGTCGCCAAGGATGCCACATGCCTGTCGTGACTTGTCAAATGTCATGGGGAGTGGCTTGGCAACTGCGTCATACCTTCAGGAGTCTAGGATGTACCTTCTCAGGAACCACAGGTTTGTGTACGTTCATGTTCATCTCATGACTTTCTCCTGTGATGGCAGCAACTTTACTGCTCTAGTCCCTGTCTTGATCTTCAGGGACTTGAGCAATGTGGGAAGATGGATTACTATTGAAAACTGAGGGAAAAAGATTTGCTGAGCACTTTGATGTTCTGTATGTTGGCTGTCACCAGCTTTCCTGTCTTATTTACCAAGGGGGACAACTTTTCTTTAATACCCATTTTCTGTCCAATGTACTTGCAAAATGTTCTCATTATTCTTCAAATTCCTTGCCAAATTCAGTTCCAGCTGTGCTTTGCCTTTCCTAACCCCACCTCTCCACATCCAGGTAGTGCCCCTATATTCTTCCTAGAGCATTCAACCCTGGTCCCATTACCTGGGTATTTCCTCCTTATACTTCAGTTTGACCAAGAGGTCCTTCCTGAGCAATGCTGGTCTCTGCCTCTGTTGCCCAATTTTTTACATGTCAGAATTAGGAACTCTTACACTTAAGAAGAATGTCCTTAAAAAGCTGCTGGTTTGGTTTTCCTCCTTTTTCACCGAGGGCAGTGGATTCCCAAGGGATCCCATCCACTAGTTACTTAGAAGGCAACAAGTTTGTTCTCCTAAAATTCAGAATCCTGACTCTACACCTGGCCTATATCTTTCATTATTGTGCATTACACCAGGCCACATCCACTGTAGCAAAGGCTGTCACCAGCACTGACATCCCTAATTAGTTCTTCCATGTTGGAACAGGTCCAGCAATGCTTCTCAGGTGAACCCCATCACTGCCAACAACTTCTCAAAGGTTTATCCACGATCATAGAAGGCAAAACCTTGAGTGTGGCACTGGCCACACATTCACCTGTTCCTCCCTAAAGTCCTGACTCCGGCTGGAAGGATAGAGGACAACACCACCAGTGCTCCACATCCTTGTAATATTTTACTCAAAGGGACACATAGCCTGTTCTAGTGGTTCTAAATTGCCTCGTTGCCACATTGTTGGGCCCTGTGTGGAATTTTAGGAGCAGATCTGTAGGAATCATGAGGCAGAAAGTTACTCTAGAGAAATTGTCTGGATGGTGAATGAGTGTTTTGGTGCCTCCCAGTAAAAAATGTCCAATAACCGATAGTTTATCTGTTTTTCTCCTGGTGGGTGGTTGCAGCAGCTTTGCATGTTTGGCTTCTCCTGGATCCTGTCCATCACTCATGTGCTCTTCATTAACCACCCCCAGAACACAGAATCTGATACTCAGGAGCAGTTTAGGGGACAGGGTAAAGTTTTCCTTCCTCCTTAAGCACAAATACAGCATGGTTTAGGACTTCTCAGCCTCTTTCCACACAACAAAAGACACATTTATAACCAAATTATCTAAATAATGACACAGAATAGGTTAGTATGAAAGGGGATCACCATAGTATGTCCCAGTCTTGTGTAATTTACAGGGACAAGTGCAGAAAGGTATCGCTTTCCTGGGTTTT
>WEIT01038658.1:17860-29484 GCA_013389985.1 Dryoscopus gambensis | reverse complement strand
AGTTAGGGAAATGTTATAGATTATTTTACTTTTACACAAGAGCCTGAGTTTTCAACTGTTCCCTCCCCCCTCTCTCTTTGAATTACATGAAGACTGATGGTTTTGACAGAGTATAAAACACAAGAGAAAGATACGGACCTTTGGTTAAAAACCAGCTTACTCAAAATTAATTAAGTCTTGGTTAGTCTGTTCTTATGTCTGTCATGGCATCAGGTTTCCTGTTTATCTAGAATTGTTTCTTTATTTTTTTTTCTTTTAACACCAATCAACCTTGTATAAATGCACATTTACCTCACTGATAATTGCTTTTCTGGAAGATGTAATAATCTCTTTTTAGCATTTCTTTTTGAAAGGAAATGTATCTGAGAATCTTTAATTTCTAATCTATTTCTCCCAGATTTAGAATTAGTCACCCACTGATACGTATCACAATACAAGGACCAGGTTAATAGAGAAAACACACATCTGAAGGTGAATTCTTTCAGTTCTCAAAAAAAAGGAACACTTTTATTTTATAACACACGCTCCCCCTTTCCATTTCAAGACCTTTACTATCCTGGACTTCATTGCATACAACTACACAGGTAGGAGGACTTGTTAAAAGACATTAGAGAAAAGTCTGTAACTTTCCTTATTTGCTCAGCAAGATAAGTGGAAATACAATGTCATACCACTTTTCATAGAGTGTAAAGTGTTGCAATTCTTTCATCAACTTGTCCCAAAATTTTCTGAAATGGCCTCTTTGCCATTGCAAGGAAGCATATGCTCTATAAAGACAACTACAGTAACGACTGCTGGTAGGAAAAAGCAATGCATATTACTCCAAAAAGACGGTATTTCTCATGTTTCATCTTTTTGGAAGAAAAAGGCAAAATGTTATGGTATGAGAAATTTATCTTGACTTTCCTTTAATGTTAACACCAGATTAAGCAAATAATGGCAGATTCTGAACCTAATGCAATTACATATTTTTTTAACAGAGGAATTAATTAGTCATTGAAACAACTTGAATACTTGTAATATTGCTATCTTCCCATTTTGATGGGATACTGTAACTTTATGAGGAGCCAGGAACCTGCCACTTTTGACAAATTTCAGAGACTTGCTCAGACAGATAAACTAATTAATGTCTAAACATTTTACCAGAAGTTTAAGAATGGTGCTGTATTTTCAGAGTGTCTACTACTAGTCAAGTCTGGATAATAGAGATTCATTACTAGGTACTTGCCAGCCCTCAAACAGACCTGCTGGTTTCTAGTCAACCTTTTTAGCAATCTGAAACTGATAAACTTTTCAGGGAGGGGAAAAAAAAAAAAGGTAAAATCCCCTACAGCTTCCCTCATGATCTATCTGGTCTTTGCCAAGGTACCATTGATGAGAACTTTGCAATGACTATTCAGTTGCAATAGGATAGGATTCAAAGTTGATATCAATCTGTATTCAGCAGCCCTAATAGGAACCAAAAATTTGTTTTAGCTCCCAAATGTGGTAATACAGACAAATAACTGAAGTATGCTGAAGTCTGATCTCTGGTTGTGGTTATTTGTTTCTTGCAGAAAAAAACCCAGATCATAGATAGTCTCTTCTGAATTCCCATCCCTCCAGAGATATGTGGGAGGGGCTTTGGTTAGATTTATCGCCTTCCCCCATTAGAAAGTTTCTCAGTTTCACTGATGAATAAATCCACCCATCATTATGCTGAAAAGCCATGGTGGTCAACAAGATCACGCTCTCTGAAAATGTTAAGTTGGATTTATTCCATCAAATTATGGCTGTATCTTATTTTGGCACAAGTGCACTTTGACAAAGTGAAATGTGGTTGATAATATTGTAAGGATTAAGATTTTTAGGTCTTTGAATCAGTTTTCCTTTCTTGGGGTGGGAGAAGTAAATGTTAAAAAATATTTTTTTAACACTCACTATATGTTCTCTTAATTTTCTTTTAAAGCTGCATAGTTTTCTTGTCTAAACAAGGTAATTTTTAAAAGAATGAAAACCCCCAACCATTTACATGGGTAATTAGTATTTGCACTGCAAATGGATACATGATATCTCCTTCCAGTTTTTCAGTTCAAATCTAAATGGAGCGAGAAAAAATTAAAATGTGCTGTTCCCTTCTGAAAGCTGTATAGTGGCAGATGTGAAATGATCTTTCAGCCTAAAAGCAGAAGCAGTTACATTTACATTTAGATATTATGAGTGAAAATAGCAGCAAAGATTCAGCAACACAGCCAGCCAAAGTGTTAATCCAGAGGGTCTATCAGGGTTTTCCAAGCTGCAGTAAGATCAAGAAGCCATGATAGCACCTTCTATATGATGACATATATGAGTGCTTGTGGTAAAAGCACATAACTAAATAAATATTTAAATAAGTAAAATATTTCAAAGAAGATGTATTTAGGGAATGTATTTTCAGGATTTAACAAGACCAAGATAAGGTGGTAGAATCTGAATGCCAAAGAAGAGTGGATTAATTGTATTCTTAAATGGAAGGACATGTACCTGTCTCATTAACAGCAGTTTTCCATAATTTATTTTCTCTAAGAAATAAAATCTGAGATTTTGTGGGACCTCCTCTCTATACATTTCATAAAGATCCCACAGGAAAAGAAAAAGAAATAGCAACTAGAAAAATTGTTCAAAAAAAGCTATCTGTGGCTAAAGTTTGAATGCTGGAGTTTGAGTCACATCTCTTTATAATTCTAATGACATATTCAGGGGAACGATTCTTCCAGCTAGAACCAGGACGCTTTCCCCCTTCCTTTGCATAAACAGTTATGTTTGCCAGAAATGTGTTCCTATTCATTTGGAAATCACATAAGAGAAATTCAGAGAAAAGGAAAAAAGTGTGATCCAAATGTAGATTACCCTTTAGAATTGGAAATCTGCTTGAAATACAAGAGGTATCAGATTAATTATTTCAATATTCTGCTTTCCAAAAATGAAGGCAGGGAATGCCACCACTATATCAGAGGCTTTAGATATTTATCTTCCCTTTTTTGACTATGACTATCCCACCACAAAATGTTTGGTTAAACAGAAAACCTTCCATTCAGCAAGGTAAAAATGAAGAAAAATTATTTCATGTTCAAATTAAATTTTACTGTATGAATCTGAATGTATATTTAGGGAAAATTAGTTTAGGGTACACATGCAAAAATATTTAGAATGACACCTTAGAAACTGCTTTTTATGAAAATTGCAACTGACTTAGTAGTAAAGAAAAAGACCATGATGAAAGGTAGAGGCAACAATTCTGAAATTGGACTTTTCATGAATAATAAGTAGTTTTGTGGCTATTTCAGTGAATGGGGGAGTATATCCATATATATGAGCACACATGTGACTGTGACTCATAGAAACAAACTGACACCTAACAGGGTCCTGGAGCCTTGCTGGGCTGTGAGCACAGGCACTGCAGAGGGCTGACACTGCCCACGGTCCCTTTCAGGCTCTTGTCTCTGCATTTTTTCACATGTTTTGTTCCCTCTTTCTTCCCATGGAACCACAACTTTATGGCAGAAGCAGGTATCTAAACTCACACTACTCTCAGCTCGTCTTTCACATTTTCTGCACCAGGCTCTTGCCATGCTTCCTAACCCCAGA
Source organism: Dryoscopus gambensis (assembly GCA_013389985.1). Taxonomy (NCBI): domain Eukaryota; kingdom Metazoa; phylum Chordata; class Aves; order Passeriformes; family Malaconotidae; genus Dryoscopus; species Dryoscopus gambensis. The sequence continues at coordinate 25,878 of WEIT01038658.1, read as the reverse complement.
ATAGTATGTAGGGCTTGGGAAAGGTGGGAATGGCCAGAGCAGAGCTGCAGACAGTGGTTTCTTTTTCTGCTCTTACTTTTTGCAATAAACTTTATGGACTTCTGACTTACGTAGGGTCTGCTTCTGTCTGGTCTCAGGTTGACTCGAATTTGATCAGTTCATCTGCTGGTTCTCTCCTTCTTCAGAAGACTCCCTTTCCAGATATGAAGACCTTAGGGTGTGGGAAACCTACTCCCCTTCACAATTTGTCCACTGATTAACCATACTCACTGTTTAAAACCATATGTTGCCCTGATCTTGCTCTGTAGCTCTTAATCCTTGCACCTCCTCTCTTTCCTGTATTAGTGAGCTCTTCACTTTCCAGCGTTTTTTCCCTTTAAACAGGCTTATATTTATCAATCAGCTCTGAACCACTTCTCAGACTTCTTTTTGAAAGTTGAAACAAAATAAGCTCTAAGTACCTTCCTGAAAGGAACTTCCTATACCCCTCAACTCATTCCTACATCTATTTCGACATCTCTTCAGATTTTTAACAAGCTTTTAAAAACGTTGGACAAAAATCCTACATGACTTCCCAATACAGAAGCAAAATTACTCCTTTCCTTCTATTCACTCCTTTTCTCTGTATTTATCTAGGGATTGCAGTAGGCCTTTTTGACCCAGCATTATAATGGCAGTTCCAATTGAGTTGTCTAGCCAGTGTGAATCCCTACCTCACTTTCTCTGAGACATTCCTTTCCAAGACACCTATTTTCCTGCTCTATTTGTATGCTTTCCTTTTTTCTCTTTTCTTCAATTATGCAAAACTTCTCATTTGGCTGTATTACAGGTTTTCATTCAAACAAGCAGGGTTTATCACACAATTCAGACTGTTCTACTGAACAATACAAACCCCACCAGTGCCGCAATGCAGTAGGCCGTCATATGGTGTTTGATAAGGCTTCTCTAGAGAAACTTCCCTCAGGATGGGCTGGGAAGAGCTGGCTTGCTACCATACTTTCAGACTTGTCCTGTGGTCCCACTCACAGAATAACTGAAATACAGCATGCAAACAACTAGATGAAATAAACACTTGCCACTTAGTCATTTATCGATATCTGCACAGATTTTTTCTCTTATATGACATTTCCTTACTTGTCTTCTAAGCTTGAGACAAATGCCTGGAGCAACAACAAAAACAACAACAAACCTCAATCAATTATTAGAAAAAAAGAGACTCAAGATGAGGGTGTTGGTAAATAGTTACTAATTTTTAAAATATATACACCATCCCTGAAGAAATCTAACAAAAATTTGGATACTCCAAAAGAAGGCACAACCCAGTGTCACTGTTGTACTGGGGACAGCAAAATAAGCAACACGAGGTAAAGGTGAAAATGAAGGATGGAGATTTATTGAGGAAAAAATTGGTCCTTATAAAGGGAACTCAGAACAAGTGTCAGAAGACCCCTGGCTCCTTGACAGCCACCCATCTCTAGATGATTGGCTGAATCACTACAATGCCTATTGAAAATATTTTTCAGCCAGTAACATAAACAAGTGCAGGTGTGAGCTAAAAGCATCTTAAGTTTATAAAACAACTTCTTAGCTGTTCCCAGCAGCATGTGTGAGAAGAAAGGCTTTCTCACCGACTTGCTAGAAGTTGGAAAATTTCTCTCTGACTGAGGTTTCAGCATCCACAACCCAGGAATAAAGTCACCTCAATACTCATAACTAAGTTGTAGGACAGTGTATAAACACAAGGTTACTGCCCATAACAATTTAGACAAAATTGGTTTTCTCATAATATATCGTACATGTATGTATGTGTGTTCATATTTTACATATATACTTGTTCTATGTGTTTTTATGCGTAGTACGTATGTAAGAAGGCTAACAAAACCCTTGCTCTGGACAACTTTTCAGAGTTTTTCCCAAATCCAAAAAAAGCGAATTTCCTCTGATGTGGGCAACTTTTACCTGCCTCTATGAACAACCCCCGAAATGACATGAGTTTCTACAGTTGTATATTTACATCTTAAGATTTAGAATTGTAAGGTGTAATTGCAGTTTTGGTACATTTGTTTAAATTAGGAATAACTGCAGTAAGCCACACTGACTTTAAAAGGCACTAACATAAAATGTGAAAAAGTTCATTTTAAGTCAGCTTTTTAGTCCTGAATGGTCACCAGCTTTTGACCTTTAGAAAGTCTTATGTTGACTACTATTTTTTCTGATACAGAATAAGATTTGCTAGAGAACACCTATTCTGGAGCAGTTGTGGTAACAGATATTCTTACTCATGAGCAAATTTGCTTCATTCTAGCCTGGATTCACACTCACAGTAAAATTCACACACCCTTCTTTAATTCAAATTAGCTTCCAAGGTCAGGAACATTTTTATCCTTAGCAAGCCTTCTAGTCCTCAATTGCATCCAAATGGAACTTCCTTATTCTCATTCCTGTTATTGCGTGTTTAAGGGATCCATTTAGTCTAGTACAACAAATAGGATGTCAGAAACGTGAGATGACAGAAGTATAAACTGTCCCAATATGTTTCTGAAATCTGAGAACTTGAATCTGAGTATAGGCTGGGCTGGGAAATGGAACGAGCAAGAGAAGGGAAGGCAATCTTAAAGGGGCTGAAATACATGGGAGGATGACACATTATTCATGTTTTAACACTGTTCTTTGTCTGCTTTGAACTTCTTTTCAGAATGATTTTGAAATGTCATGTATCTCCAGATCACGTGTGAAGCGGAACCTTTGTAAACCTTTCAGCTTAAGCCTTGGGAAGACCTTGCCCTCAGGGCATATTGAGCCTATCTGAGATCTCTAAGTTTCCCCATAGCCCTGTCAAAGTGTGAACCACTTTGAAATATGACTTTGTAAGTGCCTTAATAGGAATCAGAAGAGCAATGGCTTACCTACTCACCCATGGCTCTAACAAGTAAATAATTCTGTGTTTCATATCTCTAATTTTTACTTTTTCCTTCCAGTGGTAGCTCAGGTTCATTTCTGACAAATAAGGAAGTAAAAGGAGGTAGCAGAGAAGAAAGTACAGAGTCAGAAATCATTTTTCGTGGGGTTATGAATCTTAAGATATAGGTTAATATTTGCATTATTCAATAATTCATTCTCACATGAAGCTTATATATACTTTTTCTGCTTTCTACTAGGAAATTAAATATTCTTTTCACATAAAATTCTGTTAGCATCTTGCTGTCTTTCAAATCTTAAGTTTCAATATTATTTGGTTTTTATGTCCTTTATGTACACTCCTCTCATGAAGTGATACTGTACTTTTATGTTTTTATTACTTTTTATATTTTTGCAGAACATATGTCCTGAATAAAGCTACAATGAATTTGAGGATGATGTAAATGTAATTATACATGTGAGATTTGTCATTACTTTTGACAATGGCCCAAAAGAGCTCTAGTCAAAGGCTTTGGCTATGCTCTGAGTTAGAAAATGTTACTATAAAATATGGCAGTGAAATGAAAACTTAAAATGCGTATCTGTAGTGATTATGACTCATTATGTCGTATCTGTGTATCTGTAGAAAGCAAGGTGGTTGTATCAACTTATGTAAAAAAAGATATGCTAAAAATCAGGATTTACTTTTAGCACAGTTGTCATCTTAATGAATTTCTCCATCACAAATTTGATTTTCCATATATTTCTTTCACACATACACTTCCATAATGTAACTGTTATAAAATAAAATCTGTTTATGTTTCTTTTATGCGTTTTCTGTTGTTCAGGAAATCAAACAAGTAATTTTCAAGTAACATATGCTTGTTCTCTTTTATTATGGAAAAATGTTACTATTCATCTTTGAAATATTATATGTCTAGAATATTTTACTTAGAAATTTAAATGTTATTGTATTTTTTTGGGCTCATTCTATTACTATTTTGCATTATATATGTAGTTATAATATCAAATAATAAAAAAGATGACCCTAAAAACTTTTTTTCATCACCAGCAGTAAATTGACTTTCCTAATAATTTTGGAGATCAGGTACTGCTTAGTTTTGCATCAAACCCAAGTTTTATATTATTAAATTTGGACACGTGGTCCTGTCCTGCATTTTGAAGAAAAAACTAAGAGCCTCTGTTGTCCACGATATTTTGTAGACATTTTCATCTGTCAATGCAAGACAAATATACATTAAAAAAATAATTTCAGAGCTAATTATATAAATATTTTTTAGAAATACAATTAAGTGGATCTGTAGCAATCCTTGTATTTCTTCTTTTTGTTCTCACATAACTGTTCTTCATTAATTTTTAACTTTTTTTAATACATCTTGAATCTTATTGTTTTTTAACAATCTTCAAGAAAGAGATTGACATCTATTCGCCAGTTATACTAATACTGATTTTTATAATCCTAAAGATACAATCAAAATTTTAAAAAGTGTTTAGAGAACAAAATAATATCTTTCATCTTTATGATTCAGCTATGTCCTCATAAGATTTTTAAATATTTTTTATAATTTCTGAATCAGTTTTGCTATTTCCCATTACTAGAACCTTTTAAGGAAAGACTAAACCTACATGGATAGATTATAGAAAATCCACACTGAAGTTTATCTTGTTCTTCCACACCCAAGATTAATGAGACATCATGCCTGAACTCAAGGATATGCACTTTCCTCAGTCCATGTCTGTAATTTCTTTAAAGAATAAGCAACAGAACTTAGTTCCATCCTTTTGTGGAAATGCATATAATTAGTTTATTAAACATTTAAAGAAAAGCCATGAATAGCCTAGGGCAGGAGACGAAATTGAAGGACAACAGTGGCTAGTTGCATAAGAGTAAAGATATGGATTCACTGGAAAGTTTTGCGCAAGAGTAACCTGAGGATAGGACTTCAGTAAATTATGGTTCTATTTTAACAGCCATGTGTAAAGAAAGGGAGAAGACAGCTGTGCTGAAGACAAGAATAGGATTGAAACTTTGATTAGTGCTTGCAAAAAGGGAGAAGGCTACTGCAATGATACTCAGATGTATCTCTCTCCCCTTCAAGTTGTCGTCATTTTGAAAGAAACTGTAAGAAAGCTGATATCCTGAGATATGACATAGACCAAGGGAATTGTTACCATAAGCCCTTTGTGGTGAAGAAGGTTTTTCTATGGAGGCACAGAAGGGAGTGAATTATATGGAGATGTTTCCCCTGAGCAAATTTGCAGTGTTACATAAGATTATGTGCCTCCTCAGCAGGTTCGCTGATGACACAAAGCTAGGAGGAGCAGCCAATATCCCAGAGTCCTTCCTGAAGGACCTTGACAGGCTGGGGAGATGGGCAGAGCAGAACCATCTGAAGTTCAGTGTGTAGGGTCCTGCACCTGGGGAGGAATAATCCCTGCACCAGCACCCCCCAGGCTGGGGGCTGAGCTGCTGGGTAGCAGCTCTGTGGAGAAGAACCTGGGGATCCTGGTGGACAACAAGCTGTCCAAGAGCCAGCAGTGCCCTGTGTGGCCAAGAAGGCCTGGGATGCATTAGGAAGAGCACTGTCAGCAGGTCAAGGGAGCTGATCCTGCCCCTCTACTCAGCCCTGGTGAGGCCACAACTGGACTGCTGTGTGCAATCCTGGGCTCCTCAGTACAAGAGAGACATAGAATTCAAGGTCCAGTGTAAGGCTACAAAGATGATTAAGGGACTGGAGCACCTCTCTTACAAGGAAAAGCTGAGAGAGTTTGGCCTGTTCAGCCTTGAGAAGGGATGACTGAGAGGGGACCTCATAAATGCCTATAAGTATCTGAAGGGAGGGTGCCAAAAGGATGGACCAGGCTCTTCTCAGTGGTTCCAAGCAATAGGACAAGAGGCAAAGGGAAGAAACAGATTGTGGTGATGTATTTTCCTTCGAATGGTTTGTTCTGTTTCCCCGCTTCTGAAATGTATGGTATATTCCTAAGATGTAGCCCTGCCTTTGGTCCCTCCCCTGTGAGCTTTTCATTGGTTCAAGCCTTGGCCAGCGGGCCCTTCAAAACCTTGATAAGGGAATGCTGAGAGGACGAGGCTCTCTTTCCGCTTGGATCTTTTCCCTCTCCCTTTCCCCTTCCCCTTCCCTCTCCCTTTCCCCTTTCCCCCCCGCTTGCCAGCTCTGGACCTGAAATAAACCTGACTTCACCATCAAGGAGATACTGTGTTTCTCTTACGGCTTGCTGCTGCCTGCTAAGGTGTAGCCCAGAGACACTGCATAAGCCCCGGTAAGCTGCTTGCAGCCCTCCTTCCTCCCAAGGACCCACCGGGAATGTTGCCCCTGACCACAGCAACAACAGATGCACAAGAAGTTCCACTTGAATATGAGGAAGAACTTTACTGTGTTCATGACTGAGCAGTAGAAAAACCTGTCCAGAGAGCTTGTGGAGTCTCCCTCAGTGTGGAATTTCAAGAGCGACCTGGATGTAATCCTGTGCTAGGTGCTCTAGGATGACCCTGCCTGAGCAGGGAGGTTGGACCGTATGACCCATTGCAGTCCCTTCCAATCTTACCCAGCCTGTCATTCTGTGATTATTATGCTCTAATTTTGGAATTCACTTCTAGGTCTGCAATATGTTTAGTGGAGCTTGAAGAGAATCTGAACACATGTTTGGAAGAGAGATATAAAGTGGGCTAGCAGCTGGCCATATGAGTCCCAGGAAAGCCCCAGAAAACTACCTGCAGACTGGAAGAGGAAGACAGGGGATGTATAAAATTTCCTTTTCCTTCCTTAGGTACTTCAGAGGTAATTTGGGCTTGGCGGACTCTCACTGAGACCTATTAATACTTGTTCCAAAAATTGTTATCTTCTTTGGCTTGGTAGGTTATTGTCAAAATAAGTCTTCCACAGAAGTGCACTGTATCAAACTTCAAAAGTATAGGCAAAGAATTACACAAAGCCACTGTATTTTGTTGACTGTACCATCCTTTTTTTCCTTTCTCTGTCATAAGGGCACATAACTTCAGTTTCACTTCTGATGTGTGCTTGAAGAAGACAGACTCCTACTACTATCATCATAGTTGTCATCCTGACCTAAAATATCTGGAACAATAATTCTGGAACTAATTCCCTTGCCACACTTTATAAAATGTTTAAAAGATATGTTTTACATTCATAAAGATTCCTTTTAATAATAAACTGAAAGCTAATCTGTATCCAGTAAGTCTTTGAAGGTAAGAAGTAATGCCATTTCCTTTGAGACACATCAGACTTTTCTCATCTGATAAAAGAAATAATTGTCTGGGCTGTTCAGTTCCAGTACAGACTTTTAATACACTCATAGCTACAGAATCAGTCTGAGATTGATTGTCTTCTTTTGAAAGGTATTAGCATAATATTTATTTTAGTATAGAATTATTATTTTTTTTAAAGAATGTGTATCTTTTTGGAACAAAATTCCATAAAATCCAACCAATTTTCCAGACATAGACATTATGGAGAATTGATTTTATTTATTTATTTTGGTTTGTTGATATTGATTCAACACAGTCAAAACCAAAAATGTAAACATTAATTTCAAAACAAATGAATGCATATGCTTGAAGTTACAGAATATAAATAATATGACTGCTTTTTAAAACAAATGAGAAACAAGCATATTATTAAAGATGACAGCTTCAGGTTACAAAAGAGAGCAACAATTTGAATCCTTAGCATTAGGGAATCACTCTATATAACCTGGTGGGAAAGAGATTAATCCAGATAACTGTTGGTAGAATTACTGACTAAAATCTAATGGAAATAAGAGAGTTTGGTACACAGATTACTTGAATTCAGTGCTTTCCCACCTGGAAATCTGTGAAGCTAGGTGTGTTTGCAGAATGTTACTGTGTTCATATCCTGAAACTGGCATCCTGGGAACATTCATAAGAACATTAATACTATGGTAGGCTGGTTGAACATTAAACATAGGCAAGCATTTGTTGTATGTTCTTAATACATTTAATTTACATTAGTGTATAGTTTTGTAATAATGTCTTACTTTAGTTACCCATACATCTGTACCTGTAGGGGTGGCTTAGCCTGATACTAGGCTGCAGCCCC
>WEIT01038658.1:5244-17704 GCA_013389985.1 Dryoscopus gambensis | reverse complement strand
GCCTCCTTTGTTCTTGGGGAACGCTTTTGCCCTAGATCAGGCTACCTGGTGCGGGCTGCCCGAAGAGAGGAAAAAGCGCATCTCTCTCACCCGGCTCTGAGATTCTCCGTTGCGTTTCCTCTGCTGCCTGCTGAGCGGCGAGGACGCTTTGGAGACGCTGCTGCGCTGCCTCTGGCTTGTGAGCTCGGCCAGGGAAAAACCCGGAAAGCGTTCATGTACCTATTAAGAAAATGATTCAGGAAAAGTGAAAGATAACTTCCACAAAGATGTTAAACTCTATTGATTAAGGATACTCTCAATGAGGGAAAGAAACAAAAGGAAAACTGGTCTTTGCCTTTAGTAGTATAGACCTGTGAGAGCTAAAATAATGGAAATCAAATTCTTCTGTTTCGTAGTACAAATGAAACATTTTTTTCTTATAGTTTCATTGGTTTTAAGTCATTAAGATTATTCAAATAGTTTGTTTACCTTCTTCTGTTGTGATAAAATTTTAGAGATCAAGTCTGTTTTGAGAAGACTTCGCATGGAATACAGGAATGTGAGCGTGTTCCAAATTTACCCATTTAACAACAAAGAATCACTGGATCAACCCCTTAAAAATTCAGTTTTCACTAATCTCTTCCTTAAAAATTAATTTTATTTACCTTTACTTTAAAAATTTTAATTAATTTTTTATTTTAATTTTTTATCAATAATTAATTTCATCACAAAGGACAGAATAATATTGCAATGGTGGAAATGACCCAATTCTTCTGGACTGTAACTGAAGGAAGGCGAAGCCATCAAGTTCTGTTAGGGTTTCTTCATTGTCAGCTTGACCTCGCAAAAAGAGCCACTGAATATGGTTTTGGAAATGTTATTCTGAGAGCTAATTTCTTTTTGTCTAGAAACAGAAGATATTCAAATAAATTTAAAATATCCAGTTGTTTCTCTTCAAAAATAATAAAAGCTCTTCACTCCTTCTCATCTTGTATTCTCTCTTTCAAATTTATTCCTACCACTGATCATTGCATGACACCAGCATGCATCTTATCCTGTTGTTCTTTATTCAGTGATTTATGGACAGATGCAATGGAGGGGTCATGGCACTGCACAAGAAACCTACAAACCTTATCAAAATTTTTTATTGTGTATCTTGTCAGGACATCTCATCTCTTTGACTCCACTATTTTCATTTGTAATATGCAATAGGTATGCCTTCTTACGTTTGCAACAGTGTCTGAGCTCTGCCAATGAATGTTGCAGTGTCAGGCATAAAAATTTAGCATTCTGTGGCTGAAATAGAAGAAGGTAAAATAATAAAACCAAGCATTGTATATAGGAGTATCTGTTACACGTTTGTTTTTCAAAATGATCCATCACTTTTTCCTTTCCTCTTAGATACAGGATACATGAGGGTATCCTCATGTAAAATCTGCCCAAGAAATCACATCAACCTTCATTAAATTAAAGCTACTGTAAGCCTCAAGCATTTTTGTAAATGTCAGAATACTCTGTGCTTCCAGAATGAGCCTAGAAAAAGGAAACATCCCCTGCGCCTTAATGTGGAATCTGTATGGGATTTCCTTTTGCCTTCAGAGGCATGAAGGTGGCAGATAAAGGAAAGTAAGCATTGGAGATTGTGAGCATTTGATGCTTCTGAGACCCAGGAGAATAATGAAGGAATTGGTATGATTCAGTGACTTCTGAGATCAGGCAGACTAGAGGAGAATTCTGAACACTCCTCCCACTCACAAACATATTTGCATATATTAATAATAGAGCATGTTTATGTTTCAGTAGAAGTAAAAAATATAACAGGCAAAGGAAATATGTTTAAAAATTTTTGTTTACTTTGCTGTTTTATAAATATTAAACAAAAAATTAAGGAATTTTTAAATATCAGAGTTGGAGCCAAAACCATACAGTCAATTAATTTTCCTTATGAGAAGTTGATGTGGCACAATCTTAGGCATTTCAATAACTATTTTAATTATTCCACATACATATTCCACTATATCCCAAATTCCTGTTATAAGCACTGCCTAAAATCTCTAGCTTATTTCATGATCAGAAATTCACTGCTTTATTTTGGCTTCCGAATTCAACATGTCCTTTATATCTGAATCATCATCTGATTCTGTAAGTTATACAATGGGATTTTATGGCACTCATTAGAGCAACTGATGATGGGATTCACACGCAGCGCTATATTTCCCAACATCCATGTAATGTGAAGACTTACTGTTATCCTTTGTGAAAATTTGGAGCAATATCACAGAGAAATAAAGCATGCTTTCCAAGAAGTGAGTGCTTAGCCAACCACCTTGAAAGGTTTTTGTTGGTGTGCATGCTTAATTTTCTGCATTGTGAGAGACACAACTGGCACTTGTTTCACAGTGAGCAAACTCTTGATCCAAAGGCAGTGTGACCACATGACACCTGAACTCTAAATCCTTGGCAGCTCCATGACATAGCACAGCCAGCAGTCAGACTCTTGAAAAATGCATCTGGAAAGCTTAAGAAAGACTATCTGACTACTTGAACTAAGATTTTTCAGGTAATCTGATGTCTCAAGCAGGCTAGAATTTTGTCTAGCATCCAAATATGCAAATGTAGAATCAGCTGTATTCTGACCTAAGCTGTGTGCAAGCTGGCCTTAGTTTACTGCCTCTGGATACAGGGGGCCAACAAAATACACATCAATGATTTTCCAAAATTGACTGCAGATTTGGGTAATTTGTATCTTTATTTGAAGGCTCATATTAGACACCCACTCATGGAAAAAAATAAGCATTAAAGTACCAAAGATCTCCAGCCAGCCTTGCTGGAGCTCAGACTAGTAAACACACACAGGTAGTAGCATTGCTGAAGTATCACTGCTCAGTCCTGGGGAAAGAGTGAAAAGCTTTGTAATGAAAACACTCTGGAACTCAACCTAAATGCTTGTCTTAGCTCTCTGCAGGGAGACAGCTGGTCACACTGACATGGCAACACATTTCACATTCATTTCTGTGTGAACACACTGCTACGACAGCCTTCAGACATAGATCCTTCAAGGCTGGATCTGGCAACAGGCATTTTGTTGAGGCTGCTGTTGTCAAATAGTGCAGATGGTACGCTGCTGGCTGTGAAATCCCAGCTGGCTCCTACTGCATGAGTTCCCAGCTTCATGTGCTGCTATGCAATGATGAATTTTTTTCACAGGGATTTTGCAGATTCACAACTGTTAATAATTTCATTAGTACTATGTGATCTACAGATGATATCCATTGATGCATTGGTGCGGCACTTCCCCTTATATTCTTGATCTGTAAAAAAAATAAAGAATATCCATAAATATAAATTTACTAGAGGTTTGCCTCCATTGTAACATTCTTCTGCAGCACCCCAGTATTCTGATGACTAGTGTCTGGAAAACTTTACTCTGACAGAAGCAGCCAAGAGGAAGTACCTATGCACCACTAGCACAGGACGTGGGTTTTACTTTGGAGATTTCAGGAGCTTCTACTCTCAGCCTAGAGTTTATGGAAAGGCAAAAAGCAAAGAACTTGTAGAAGCAAAAGTAATTCCAAATTAGACACAATGTCTGGTGAAGCAATGAACCAAGAGACAAACACCCACACAGACATTTCAGATGGTGAAAGTGCATCTCGGGCTCTATGGAAACCTCCTGTCACGCTGCTAAACCCTGCAGTGATGGGAGAGCTCTGCTGCAGCTCACAGGCGACTGGGTGAGCTCACCACCTCCAGCAAGCAGGCACAAATCACTACCCTGAATGTGCACCAGACCACAACTATTTTGCAAACTAATATCTTGAAGAAAATAGTTACTGATTGTAATTGCCCTGCAAAATTATACTCACCACTGGCAGACAATGATTAGCTTTCATTTTGCAGCTTATTTAAAAATTAGTGGCAGACAATGCTTCTTGCTAATTTTCTAGGAGGACAGGGAACATTTTACACAACCTCTTGCCGCAACTGTTTACGTGAGCCAAGAAATAGATGTTAGATGCTTGATATTTTAGTCATTGATGAATTTTATATTACCATTGTCTTTTGGCTTTGTACATGTAGATTTTAAACTCCAGTCTTGGTTTAAAACTAAAAATTAATTACTTCTGTTTGAACCTACCATAAGAGCTGTAGTTTGCTAAGCTTCAAATCAGTGCTACGCTGACCTGAGATTAAGTGATTCCAGTCCAAAAATGTTGCTCTGTGCAAAACGCTAAAAATGAACTGGGGCATGCCATGCTCTCCTCACGTGGTTGGTGGATGTTTATTTCAAGTACAGAGGAAAGCTCTCTTACCAATAATGGAATTTCATCAGACAGAGAACAAGTAAAGGTGTTTGTTATTATCATTGAATCTCAGAGCTCACGGACATATTTTATATAGATTTGAAGGTCCATCAACACAGTGCACTTGGATGATTGAATGACAACAGCAGGTTTTTCTTAACAAAATATATTGTTCACTGACTGATAGACTGATTCCAAATCAAAATTTCCAAAAATTAAATTTAAGAGTAATAACCTACATTGTCAGCGCACATAATTTTTGTCTAACAATTCTAGCAGCCGTCAGCACAGCAATGTTAATTTTTCAAAGTATTCTGTTTGTGAATTTTCTAAGTCTATGAACTTTTTTTTGTCCTGTACAAAAGTGAGCTGCTGAATGAAGTTGTTAGCTCTGCATTTTCAGGGGTGGGTGGGGTCAAGCTACATCACCTGCATCACTGACCTGCATCACCTTCATCTCAAACATTTAATATGTCACTGATCCAATTTACACTAGCATTCATATTAAACAAGTAGGAGATTTGCTTTATTTCAGTGATAAACTTGCAGATAATGATCTTATTCCCTTAAGGCAGCCCTAGACACCATCCTGTGCAGACTTGACTTAATTTTGGATGATTTACTGAAAGAAATTCCCATGAAAAACTTCATTTTGATTCAAGCTATTGCTGTTCACGTGGTAACCTGTTACTCAGTATGAGTAACGATTGCAGAATCTATCTTATGACATATTTAATGAAGAAAATCTTATGTATAGAGATTTTCATCTTCACAGAAGAGGCAGTGAGACATCAACACGAGGTCTCTTGATCTCCTCCAGCATTAAGGCACCTCATGTTGCAGTGGCTAATGAGCATTTATACATGTTGGTCCACAAGCTCATCTGTGAAGATAACATTCTGAGGTAATGTCACAAAGTACTGTAGTTGTTTCAAAGTGATAGTGCAGTCATCTCCTTGTGGGATCCTTCACTCTCTGGGAGATTTCATATTCCTTGAAGTGCCCTATTTAGAGCAGCTGAAACATATTCATTCATTTTCTGGCTTTCAGATACATAGCTGAGTATGAAAGAATAAAAGATTTGCACAAAAGAATGCAAATCTACTTTTTTTCCAACCCAACCATACTATGTGTTTGTTGTGATTTGAGGGGGGGAGGGGGGGGGGAATGTGTTTGTTTGTTTGTTTGTTGTTTGGGGGTAATATTTGTTTTTAAATCTTGCCTATGTTCTTCCGTGAATGAATCAAATTGTACAGGGCAAAATTGTGAGGTAGTTAGGGGTTTAAACCTTTTTGTTCCAAAAGATTTTTACTCTGACAGAACTGCAGATCTAAGGAAGACCTTTAAAACAAACTTGACTATTTAATGACTCTTTTAACGACTACTAATTGTTTAAAATAACTAATATCTTTAAAATATTTATCTTACCCTTTTACTCTTGTGGCAGAATTAGAACATCCTGATGATTCATTCTTATTCATCTGCAGTGGATAACTCAACTACACCTACTTCCATCAAAATATTATCTGCACAATTGTATTCATTATTATTTCAGCTGGTGTCACAGGTTTCAGCAGAACTTGCTATTCTGCATATTGCCCATATTATATTAAGCCTGTTTCTCATCTTGGGAATGAATGATGTTTTGAAATCACAAAGCCAGAAAAAAATGAGCAGAGCAGTCAGTGCTTAAGTTAGTTAGATTTTAATTTGCTGCATTGCACATTTCTTTTCAGTGTTTTTATAGGAAAAACTGGTTCGTTCACTCAGGTGTATTTCATTTATTTACAAATAATGGAGTAGCAAAAAGCAAAGGTAGCAGAAAAAAAAGCATGAAATAGAATCACAGAATTGTTAGGGTTGGAAGGGACCTCTGGAGATCAGCCAGTCCAACCCCTTTGCCAAGGCAGAGTCACCTCAAGCAGGTGACTCAGGAATGAATCCAGGTGGATTTTGAATGTCTCCAGACAAGGAGGCTCCCCAACCTGCTTGGGCAGCCCGTTCCGGTGCTGTGCCACGCTCAACGCAAAGGAGTTCTCCCTCATGTTCTTGGGTTTCAGTTTATGGCCATTGCTCCATGCCCTGTCACTGGGCATCACTGGAAAGTCTGGCACCATCCTCTTGAAACCCACCTTTGAGATATTTATGTGCATTAATGAGATCCCCTCTCAGCCTTCTCTTCTCCAGACTAAACAGGTCCAGCTCCCACAGTCTCTCCTCATAACAGATACTCCAGACCATCTCTGTGACCTCCACTGGACCCTCTCCGGGAGCCCCTTGCCTTTGTTGTACTGAGGAGCCCAGAACTGCACACAGCACTCCGAATGCGGCCTCTCTGGGGCAGAGTAGAGGGGCAGGACCCGCTCGCTCAGCCTGCTGCCCACAGTCTTCCCACTGTACCCCAGGATACCACTGGCCCTCTTGGCTGCAAGGGCACTTCTGGCTCGTGGTCAACTTGTCAGCCACAAAGACACCCAGGTCCTTCTCTGCCACGCTGCTCTCTAGCAGGTCAGCCCTCAGCCTGTGCTGGTACTTGGGATTATTCCTCCCCAGGTGCAGGACCCTGCACTGGCTCTTGTTAAACCTCACCAGGTTTCTCTCCACCCAATTCTCCAGCCTATCTAGGTCCCACTGAATGGCAGCACAGGCTTCAGGGGAATCAGCCACTCCACCCGGTTTTGTATCATCAGCAAACTTGCTGTGGTTGCATTCTATTCCTTTGCCCAGGCCATAGATAAACAAGTTGAATAAGGCTGGATTCAGCACTGATGTCTGATGCCACTGATTAGAGGCCTCCAACCAGATTCTACTCTGCTGTCTGAGCTGTGCCATTCACACTGTTCTCGACCCACCTCACTGTCCATTCACCTAACCCACATTTCCAGGCCTTACCTACAAGTAACCATAGAACACACAGAATTCAGAGAGGTAGCAGCTGGAATTACAAGAAGAAATGAAAAATAATGTTTGTTTTTCCATCTGAAAGGTATTTAATAGTTTTTGGTCCTACCTCACAACCATATAAAATGTTCATATTTGTAATTTTCTCTTCTTCCCTATTTCATTTGCTGTTCTATTCCCTTTGTTTTTCCTTCATTCTCTCCCTAGTGCTAATAAACCTCAATGCAATTATTCCAGTCACTATTGGTGTCATTATTTCTATAATTCATATTCTTGCCATTCCTTTGTACTTCATCATAGCCCCAGAGCTATGTAATATGAAGGGGTCAGAAAAATTCCCTAGCATCAGATCCTTGTCATTTCTGTATTTCAGATCTCAGGAATAAGGACTCCATACCAGGTCACCCATTGAAGTCAGTCTCTTAGTAATATTTACAATTTTAAGTCAATTGCTGTTTGCTGATCTGTATGAGCGGTGACTCTAGCCTACATCAAATCTCTGGTGTCTGAGGCTATTTATTAGAACCTTAATTACTCCTGATATTGTCAGCATTACAGCTACCAAGAAATAAAAAATTCAGAGAAACTGAGTTATCTTCCCACCTAAAAAGAGAGCTTGTTTGTTTGCTCTTTTCTCACACAGGTACTGAAGCACGTCTGAAGGAAGACTATTTGCAAACTAAGGAGTGGCAAATTCACTGTTCAGTTCAGAGAATACTGGATTCAAGATTGGATAATACAATCAGGATTCTGACACATACTTGCTTATAAAGTGAAAAATTGTGCTGCTCTTCTGCAAACATCAGTCACTTAAATGTCCAGAATGTTGTTTAACCTTTTTTTTACACCCACTGAATTAATTTTTGAGAGATCAAATGTTAAAATTGACGTCCCCCCACTTTTTTTTTTATGAAGAAATAAAGTAAGTGTGAGGATGTGCTTGTGCACGTTATTTCAGTTCACAGTACCTTTCTGAACTTGAGTTTTTTCCACTGAAATTGAGAATCAAGTGTGGCTTTAATAGCAGACAAGAGAGAACAACATGACTTTTCCTCTTCATCTTGCTCTGTAGTGGATAGTATCACATTCCTCTTTAGCAGACAGTGGCATTTTCTGACTCTAATCTCACCCCATCCTTCCCTGCAGATTTCTGAAAGGATGAAGCCCTTAGATAAATCTTCAGTAGTGAACCTAATAAATACTACTAAGAAAAACAAAGAGAACCCTTCCTATTACTCCCATCTTATCCCTGTAAAAAACCTGTTCCTAGCAAAGAAAAATTATGGAATGTAAGAAGGAAACAGAATCTGGTGAAAGAATATTAATTTTCAGCTACCACACAGGGACTGACAAATCCATGATTTGTCACACCAGCAGTGCATCTTTTACTATGAAAACAAGATATGGTTACTGCTCTGAAGAACAAAATTACTGTATTTATTTTTTTACTTTGATTTCAGAGGTCATACGTTTCATACAGAAAATGTGCCTCATCAGTGAAGTACCTGTTGTCACAGGTGGTGCCCAATGCAGTGTTCATGCTCACCACTTTGAGCGAGCTCAGCTTACTGTGGATAGAAAGTTGTGACCTTGTTTTGTCAGAAGTCTTGTCAATCTTTAGATAATAAATGTGTAAAGAACTTCCCTATTGCAAAACAGTAGTAATTTATCTATGAAAGATGCAGATAAGAAATATGGTTGTTAATAATAGTAAGGTGCAGAAGCTGCATCTTGATTTACCTCTTGCACAAACAGTAACAGTTTCAAGTCCATGTGGTGTTTTCTGACTTGTTAACAGTAACATTCCATGAAATAGGAAGAACAAAGAGTTCTTCAGATTTTCTTTTTTTCTAGTTTATAAAGCTAAAGCACATACACCCTTTAAATTTGGAATCATAACTCAGGGGAAAGGGTTCACTGATAGAGTTTTGATTCTTTGATAGAGTTTCTGTTTCTAGGCAGTTCAAATAATCCTTGCTGCAAAAAACCCAGTTTTTCAACAAAAGGAAAATAACCTTAATAGTCTGCTGATTCATACACCCTCCAAGAAGGTGATAGATATCAAGGTCTCTATCTGTTTCAAGGACTTCTCTGACCACTCGCTCTCAGACATCAGTGGTAGCGAACAATGCAATTAATTTTTTTGTACAGATACCAAACTTATGTTTTAGACATGCTCTTAAAGTAAGTACAGGACTGTCCTGTTGAGAAAATGCTTATTTTTGAAACCATAGCTATTCTGAATGTGAAATCCATCCCAAGCTTTCCAGTGTTCTCTCAACTGTAGTAACTCGGGAAGTTACTACACAGAATAATGTATAATACTACAGAATAAAAAGAACAGTTCTCACAGCCTTCGAGTCTAGGCATTGACAGAGCATCAGAAAGGGAAACTTTCAGTGCTGCAGCTCCTAAATGAAGCAAAATCTCACATTTGAAACTGGTCCTATGTGATTATCTAGTAGGTCAAAGATGCATTTATCATGAAGTAAGACAGAAACACAACAGTAATCGTACTTCTGAACTTCTTGCAGGAAGCAAGCTATTCTTTTGTGCTGTGAGCATAATTCATTCACCAAGACGTATTTCTTTGTCTTAATGACTGTTGATTATTTATCCCTCCTAATAAGTAATAAAATCATTTTTCAAAGCTGTAACCAAAAGGTCAAAGGCAAAAGGGCATTTGGCATTTCTATGGGGTTTTTTTCCCTAGAAATAAATAAGGTACAAGTCATTTCCATGGAAACAATACAGAACTGGAATATTCCTCAGGAAAAATGTGTAAGAATCAGGAATTTCTTACTCTGAAAGTCAAAACCACAGTACTAAAGGAATACCAATGGAATAAAAAAGCTTTGTCCCTATCAAGAAATCCAAAACAGACTGGCATAAAATTTAACATTGTCAAATAGTGTTTTTATCGCTGTCCTGTTTAAAAGATGTAGAGCCTTGTGGATATCTCCATTTCTGCCATAACATGATCCATGACCAATTTAGGCTGGCAGCATAAAACTACATGAGCTTGTGATAAGTAAGCAAAAAATTTCAAAATTATATTCTGCAGAGAGCTACCATAAGATACAGGTGGGATTCAATGTTTCTACTCCATAGAGTTTGTGTCATTCTTAGCACAAAATGAAGACAAAATGGAGAGCTCTCACAGGTTAATTCAAGTGCTCAGGAAAAGAAAAAAGAACCAGAGTTAACACAAAAGGGTTACAAGACCTAAACTTGTGCTAAATAATGAGGTTAACGATGTAATTTTTATATTTAAAAGAGTGAAGGAAAGAACCTAAGAATAAAACCTGAAAAAGGAATCCATCATCACTTGCAGAAAAAGAAGTTTAATGGTTTTTTTTATGTTGTGGTGCCCAAAAACTGCGCACAGGACTTGAGGTGAGGCCGCCCAAGCGCAGAGCAGAGCAGGACAATCCCCTCCCTTGCTCAGCTGGAAATGCTGTGCCTGATGTCCCCCAGGAGAGGATTGGCCCTCCTGGCTGCCGGGGCACTGCTGGCTCATGTTCAGCTTTCTGCTGATCAGGATCTCCAGGTCTCTCTCCACAGCGCTGTTCTCCAGTGTCTCATTCCCGAGTCTGTCCGTAGATCCAGGGTTGCCCCATCCCAGGTGCCTAACCCAGCATTTTCCCTCGTTCAACTTCATATGCTTGGCAATTTCCCACTCCTCTCATTTGCTGAGGTCTCTCTGCAGGGCCTCCCTGCCCTCAAGGGGTTCAACAGCTCCTTCCATTTTAATGCCATTGGCAAACTCACATAGTATTCCTTCGAGTCCTGTGTCCAAGTGATTTAAGATGTTGAAGAGAACTGGGCCAGGGATGGATCCCTGCAGAATGCCACTAGTGACTGGATGTCAGCCTGATGTCACCCCATTCATTATAACCCTTCGCACCCAAACCATGAGCCAGTTGCTCACCCAGGTCATGATGTGTTTATCCAGCTGTGAGCTGGACATTTTGTCCAGAAGGACACTGTGAGAGACAGTGTCAAAAGCTTTTCTGATGTCCAAAAAGATTACATCTACTGGCTTTCTTAGACCAACCAGGTCTACCCTTGTTGTAGAAGGAAATCAGTTTTAACAAGCAGGACTTACTAATGCATTGTGTAGTACATAAAAAAAACACTTGTGAGAAAGGACAAATTTTTGGTCCTTCTGTTTTACAGCACATTAATTTTACAGAAAATAATACAGCTGGCATCAGAGAAGAAAGAAGAGATTTAGACTAAAGGACCAGGGTAAATTTTAACTATGAAATGCATGGCATTTTTTGTTTCATCTGTCACAAAAACAAAGTTGCATCCAGAAAGGATAAATCAGGATTTATTTTCCAGAACTCTCTGGCAGTTCAACTGTGTATAAAAGTTCCAGTTTTTACTCCATGTTTGGCAGAGCAGGTGGTCACCCTAGCATATCTAGAGACAGTCTCAGCTATACGCATACATGAAAGACTGAGACTTAGAAGAACAGTCTAGTGTTGCTCAAAACACAGCATTTCATAAAAGGTCATCAACTTTATTGGCAAGGATATTGTCACTGGCAAACTTACATAGTATTCCTTCGAGTCATGTGTCCAAGTGATCTATTAAGATGTTGAAGGGAACTGGGCAAAGGTTGGATCCCTGCAGAACTCCACCACAGTTGCTACTATCCTGTGGGGAAGTCAAATGCTCAATTCCAGGCTTAAGTGCATAAATAAGTAATTTTTCAAGTGCTGTTTCATGTATGTTAAATTGTATTGGAAATTTTTGTTTTTAAACAGAATTCAAGATCAGTAATAACATAAGAGATAAACACACAACTACAAAGACTGAAACATTATAAAGCATTCTGGTTAAATACCTATGATTTTTTTTTAAAGTCTACTAAAAACATACACTATACAGTGTATTAATAAATTGAGGATGTCTAAATAACAACAGCTAAAAATAAGCTTTATTATTTCTAACTAGGGGGGAAAAAGTAAAGATTTAACAGTAATGAAAGTCACATACTTTGATCTGGGTAAGGACAGATCAGGTAGCCTGAATGTATTAGCTTCCGTAACATCTGTAATTCTTTGCTTGTCTGGTTTTCTTCCAGTTCCAGGAAACAAAATTCTATTTGCAATTCTATGTAACAAATTCAGTTATGAAGCTTATTCAAACAGAAACTGTCAAAGTGGTTTTTGCTTCATACAGGTTAAACACAACAACAAAACTTCAAATATAAATTCTGGGACCATCAGCTTGAAGGAATCCTTTGACCAGCTTTGGTCACTATT
>WEIT01038656.1:46221-70453 GCA_013389985.1 Dryoscopus gambensis | reverse complement strand
AGAGAGCAATTTCTTTCCTATGAAGCTCTTTGTAGCAGGCCACATCTCTGCAGCTCCAGACACAGAACTCGTGCAAGATGCCAATGAAAGTGCTAACTGTGAATTTGTGCCACTACATGTGACCCATTCTGATGCTGTTTTAGGACAGGGAAGTTGACAGGATGCAGAGTACAGACCTAACCATACAGCAATTATAATAATATAACCTAGAGGCTGCAAGACGGCTGACATGGCTGGGGTATAGACCTCCCCTTGTTTCCTGCGATGAGACCAGAGCATTTAGTAAAAGCACTGTTTGCATATGGTAGACTCACAATCTACCACGTACCAAACACTGTTACAATGACCAAAAGGGTTGGGGGTTTTTTTTTTGTTTTTTTAATTTTAAAAGAGTTACAGAATTTTTCACTGAGTACCACATACATTACAGACCCAAGAGGCTGATTTGACTCTCCATTCAAGGCCAAACATGCTTTGCCAGAATCTGGTTCTACCACCTTGTGCTAATTTGTTTTATTTTTCAGACTTGATTTGCTCTGTTGGAGCAAAAATAAGGAGTACAAGAGTGATGTGAAAAATCTACTTTCACTTAAGAGTGCAGAGTGAGCAAGAACTAGTCTTGTATAATTAAGATTGAAAGTTCCTCGCAGTCATTTTATGTTTTTCTATAGATACAAAGGTCCTTGGAGATTTAATGTTATGTTTTGTGTATAACATCATTTATAATTTCTGATTTTGATCTAAGTCCTTTAGATTTACTCACAGCACTAATTACAGTACACCCAACTCTGTGACTGAAGCCAAATATTACAGTCCACGTGAATCTTGGCTGGAGTTTCACCTGAGTGATACATGAAAGACAGGTGCAGAAACCAATGTAGAAGTAACGGTGTATTTGCTATAATTTTTTCACAAGAAAAGAATAATTTATGGTCAGACACACAGGAATAAACCTTGCATATTACATTTCTTAGATTCACTCTGAAACCACTTTTATCTCATACAAGGTCAGTTATCTGTTATAAGATAAACCAGCATTTTTTAGTAGCAATGGCACTAACAACTATGAGCAACTTCAGAGCTGTGTTTGTGGAGAGCAGCTGGGTTCTGTGAGCCAGAAGAGTCCATTGGATCTGGCAGCCTGAATGGCAATGGAGCGTCATCTTATGACTATAAATTTTATTTTTGTAGAATTTAGAACAAGCTCTATTATTACTTGCAACAGCTCCATTTTTAGAATTGCAAACTGGTCCTTTATTTGTAGCTACTTGTATCAGTTTGGTTACAAATCAAATGTGATTCACTCTATTAATCCTTAATTAATAAAATTTTATTAGACATTAACTATGAGATTTTAATTTCAATACTGTGATAAAAGGTTTGAAATCTATTTCACGACTTGCAGAAGAGGAATTGGGGGAAGAAAAAAAAAAAGAGGTGTGGTTCTCATTTTATCTGCTGCAATTGTTACATCTGCTCAAAGTAAATTTAGGGTAATGACATTTCAATTCAATGGCCAGCTAGGGGTAAGAAAAATTCTGGAGCATTTCTATTTCAATTGATCCTAAAAGCGTCCATTTGGTTTGAAATAAAATGTACTAATCTCAGGTAATCTAACCTTGAGAAGTTGTCAACTTTAGAATAAAATTAAAGTACATACTGTTTCTGAACCTTTAAATGACACCCCATCACTCCCCACCCCCTCAAAAACCAACCAACCAACCAACCAAAACAACAACAACAAAAAGCCTCCACCCCTCCCCAAAACACAGGAGGAAACTGAACCCCAGCCTAGGATTTCTGGGATAAAACCATTGTACAGAAACATATGCACAATTTCTTATAGGGCTCTTCTTCCTTGTACAGATTAAACTATTCACTGAATTGAAGCCAAGCTTGTATCATTTGTGTTCCATGGGAGCTGACTGCCTTAACAGAAGGTTTGTAAGAAAACAAAATAAATTCATCTGGCTCCCAGTGTTAATGGCTTGATGGTGTTCTAACAAGCACATTTAACTTTCGTAGGGCTGAGTGAATGAACTATTCTAGAGTGAATACACTACAACAGAATGTACAAAACAACAGAAAAAGGGAAATCAGGGTAGGGACTAATTTTAAGACAAATTAAGCATAATGAAGACTGAAAAAAAAAGTACGGAGGAAAAAAATTCAGTGAGGTTTTACAGTGACCTATTACAGATTTTAATAAAATTAGACCAATACACATGATGTGAAACCCTGAGTCTGTTTCATAAAAGCAAAACTGGAAATGGCATCCAAAGAACAGAAATGATGTAAATTATGACACTGA
Organism: Dryoscopus gambensis; assembly: GCA_013389985.1. Taxonomy (NCBI): domain Eukaryota; kingdom Metazoa; phylum Chordata; class Aves; order Passeriformes; family Malaconotidae; genus Dryoscopus; species Dryoscopus gambensis. Next base: position 68,142 of record WEIT01038656.1, on the reverse strand, counting down.
ATTTCCCGGCAATGTTTCCCTAGAATGTCAAAACCACTATGCAAAGTCAATATCCAAATAGTTTTAATTCTTACAATTGTATGAGGGGTAATTACATTTCCAAGGGGGATATTGGTCTTGGGAGTGGGCAGCAGAAAGCAGACCTTCCATTACAGACCATTAAGAGTTGTGCCTGAGCAAGACTTACTCCTCTCAGAAGGCAACAAGGGTAGTCAGACATCTCAGTAAAGAGGGTTGCTTGTTTACAAGTGTTTCTCAGACAAACATATGCTAAGAACATAGACGTTAAGATGAGGAGGTCTGGGGGTGAACACTTGAAAATGATTTAATTTCTACCATTTAGTGGAACTTTGATGATGCAGAACACTCCAGAGTTTAATAACACAACATAAAGCAGTGTTTTCTGTCTGGTGCTTAAAACTCAATTATTAATTAAAGTGGCTATACTGCTTCTTCTAGCTGGAATGATTTGAAAACAATTTCTGATTCACTGAACTTTGTGTTTAACCCCAGATACTGAATTTGGATGGTGCAATGTTTCATGTATATACATTTTTCTTTTCCTTGATGATGACCTGTCCTTCTCCTATCCAAAAATATGGAGAACTTAAGATATCTTCAAAATATCTTAATTTGAATTTGATAAATGCCCTATACTGGTGCAGCCTAGGATTATGCTGAGACTGACTACCATTTTGAAATGAACACAAGGCTTCAGAAAAAACCCCATTTCTGAGCACCTGAAGGTGACATGAGGCTTAAAGAACAAGTAGAAATCCAAGTCTGTTTTACACAGGGATGTATGAAAGGGAAACAAGAATGGCTGGTGAGGTGAGATATTCTCCTTGGCTTTCTGCCATTCAAACATTTTCATTGCCATAACAGGAGCTTTGCTGAGAATCTGCAGCATTTTATTTGACTATGAGCCCTATAGCATCCCTAACCAACTGTTACTATTTTGTCCCAGTGGAGGACTCTGGCCCCTACTGGAATACTGACACTTGCAGTTCAGCTTTGCACAGGGAACAGTGAGCGTTCAGCACTTGGCAGGGTTACAGCACGATGGCCACGACAATTCCTTTGCCCAAGGAATTTATCTTGTTAGTGAAACACGGCGGGAAGAGAGGCAATAAGCTAAGTGCCTGTTTGAACAGGCAGAATGCAAAAGCTAGGGACCATCTGTGGAAGGCAGACCTTTGAACAACAGTGCTTTGATCTTCAAACTGTAAGAATGGATTTGTTTCAACACACAGTGGCATGGTGTCATGGTTTGACACTGGACACCATGCCAGTGCCCCATGAAAATATATTTTTTACTAATAATGGTTGTGAGATGTGATCAGGAACAGAGCAGAGCAGGCTCAGACTTAGGAATAGAAAAAAACTTTAATAAACTACATTAAAGGAAAGAAACACATAGGAAACATGAAAACTCTCAGAAACATTCCTCCTCCTCCCAACTTCCACCCTTCCCACAATTAGACAAAACCTTGGATTTCCTGATCCGTTAACAATACTTAAATAATCATTTCTCAATCCATCTAAGAAGAGAGGAGTCTCTCTTGCAAACCATAGTGTCCTTCCATGTCTGGTGCTCTCACCACCATCCATGGACCAAGACTGCCCTCAGGATTCAATGATGCTTTGCCAAGTGCCAGAAGCTCCTTTTTTGGGACAAAACTGTCCCCCCCATTTTACAACCCCTGGGGCCGAGGGTTTCTTCTACTCTGAAGAGAGGGGGCACCACCACACCCTCTTCCTGGTCTTCTTCGTCGAAGACAGAGGGCACTCACCCCACCCTCTTCATCCTCTCTCCTTCTTCGTCCACTTGGCATCAGCATCACTGCAGCAGGTCGCCTCATCCGGCATCCAACCACTGCATCCACCTAATGCAGTCTCACGTATTAAAGACAGATTGTTCAGTCTATGGCCATACAAGAAAAGTCCAGCCAAAGCCACTCCATCAATCTCCTCCCACCAAATTCTTCTCGTCAATTCCTCTAACGTCACAGGATTCCAGGCTGTCTCTCTTCTCACTCTCACTGCTCAGGAGGATTAATATTTCATAAAGCTTTCTGTTCCCAAAGAAGAGAAGGGTTAAAAAGTCTCTGCTGCTGTCGTGCCGTCAGCTCCAAGGCTCTCAAGGCCGGGAAGCTCCCCCGCTTCGCTCCTCGGCTGGCACGGACAGACACAGTCTCTCTCTCTGGAAAGGCGGGGGGGGAAGGGGGGGTAGAGAACCATCTCCTCGTCTCTCCACCCTTCCATCCTGCAAGCTGGCTCAGTCCATTCCCTTCCATCTCTCTCCTCTCTCTCTCTGGGCTCCGGCCTACCTCTCTCCTCAGGCCGAGTGACTTCAGGCTGCCCCTCCCCCACCCAGGCCAAGGCCCAGGCCTTCAGGCCTTGGGCTGGGTGAGGGAGGAGATGTTCTCTCTTCACCGGCCGGAACACAAAAGGAAGTACCTCCGTGAATCTTTCCTTTATCTCCCCATGTTCTCAGAGGTGACACATCTCCTTAGTGGCCACACCAGATGTCAATATTCACTTCTAATCCATGATTGGTTTGACTACACCTTCCTTAAAAAACTTCCTTCCTGTCAAACCAGGACACATGGATGTTGATCACCGGTCTTAGGATATCACTGCGTACTGTGGCGAGTTTTCCCAGGGTTATTTTTGTCAAAATCAAACCCATGTTACAGATTTGAATAAATCTCCACTAAGTAGCCACTTAGGAGTGGGTATTTCCAGCTAAAACTGAGAGGACACTCCACATTCATGGGCAGTGTGAAAGGATGCAGGTAAGACTAAAGATAAGGTTCTCTGTGTGCAGCAGAACTGTTCATGCCTGCTCTCCCACGGTAGACACACTCAGTCTGTCAAACTTCCTGCCTTCCCTTCAAGGTAACACTTGTCCTGGATCCACTTTTAATATTTTAATCAGGCAATAGACAACATAGAAATAATCTGGAGCTACCGACAGTCTGACAGACAAGATTACAGGTGGCAATTTAGCCCCAACAAACCACATACAGCAGGTGCATACTGCTGCTTTTTCTGACACTAAGAGCACAAATCTCTCCGCTTCCTACTCTGTCAAAGCAAGGAGTTTCCAGAAATTTAATTTTCTGTACTGTGAAGGAGATCGACAAACACATTTAAATCATTATCAGAGGGATCTATAGACGGAGAGTAGATTAAATCACATATTTCACAACGGACCTCTACGTTTCAATAAACCTTATTACGTAATAAGTAAAACAGAGCTGAAGATGAGCCCTTTGGCCAAAGCAAAGGGGAGCAATGTCAGTGCATCAACACACTAATACCCTGCAGGAGTGAAAGAATAACTTGGGACAGCCCATAGGACCCAAACACCGTGGCCAAGTTGGTTTGAGATCATGACCGTCCTCTTTGAGGTGCTCTGACTGCATGACTGCCCTCATCTGTCAGAGCACTGTGATTCAGCTGTGTCTGCCACCAGGCACAACAGTACTATGAGGTCTACGTTCTTTTTTAAAAATGAGGCATTGTAGTCAATCTGAAATTCTATATTGCACTGAAAATGTGCATTTCTGATAACAGTATCAATTACGTATCTGAAAAGAAGAAAACCTACAAACCTGAAAATCAGTACTTGCCCCAGGTAAATCCAGAAATCCTGGGTAGCAAGCAGTATAAAAAGGGAGGTAGAAATGAACTTTTTCACAAATTCCTTTCTGGTAAGCCCCATTTGTAAGCAAAGGTACAAGGAGGTGCACATTCATTAAGGCATGTAGCAATTAGACAACACACAACTGTCAGAACATTGGAAAACCCTACTCACTGCCTGCTACTACACCTGGAACACTGTCATCAGCAACCAATATTGCAAATAGTCACGCTGCAGTAAAATGCTGTTTAACAAGCCACTTAATCAGGACTAGTGATATGAACAAACACTGCAAACTGCATCCAAATTTGTGGGTCATCAAGGAGTTTTTATGATCAATAAAATAGGAAATAGATTTAGCAAATTGCCATCATGCCTTAGGCATATCCTACCACACAGAATTTACCATGTGTCAGGCAGCACCATTCCCTAGCAACATCAAGTATTATTATTAGCATCCAAGGTTATTAGTGAGCTGTGAACTCACAACACTCAGAAGATGAAAACCTCTGATACTTTTATTGCTCTCATTGACCGGCTGGTGTTTTAATCATAATATGTTGTCTCATTAAAAATCATTACATTAATTCTTTGTGTGATTAGAATCCACAAAGCCTGTTGCACATTGCCTTTCGAAAAAGAAAAGGTCGGCCTCCTGTGGTCTCTCAGAGTACTTCTGGGTTTATGTTAAAGCCTTTTATGAGGAAAGGGTAAAAAGGAATAGCAGTACATACAAGGGTTTTCCCCTAAGGTAGAAACAAAGTCTGGGAAAACAAAGGTCTAAGCTACTGAAGTGGGCTGTGTGCTGAAATGGGCTTTGTGCAGTTGCAGGTAGAAGCGAGACAGACTGTTTAAGTTTTAGCTTTAGTCACGAGGCTCAGAGCTCCCAGCTCAGAGAAGCATTTTTGCCCAATTTCCCCCAACGCAGCAGTGTCTCAGCCTTATTCTCAGCAATGCTTCGTGCTTGGCTGGTATTTACTATGTTGGACCCACATGCCCACTGGGAAGTTTTTAGAAGTTCATTAATTAAATTTTAAAAAAAGTAAGAGCATTGCTGTAGAATAAAATCCTCCAGTTGCTGGAAAAACAGTTGGGGACCACACCTGTCTGCTCCACAAGCACATGGGGCAAGGGGACACCTTGTGCTCTACATCTGGCTGGGTCAGGTACAGTGTGGATGGACTGGGGATGAATACTGTGTCCATCGGCCTTCAAAAGGAAGCACCATGGCTTCCTCCCAAAACTCTGAGCAGAACCACGATGCAAACAAGGGTGTCTCAAGTCTCAGGTCAGGCAGAGGAGGTAACCTTGACTCCACCCATCTCAGACCTTTTCACTTTGAGAGATCAGTGAGTGCACAATGAGTCTCAGTCCTGCCATCCCACACCTGTCCATGGTCCTGCTCCAGTGACAAGCAATAGCTGGCAGACTGATCTATGACCAGGCTCAGAAATTCACACAAACTCCCCCTTGCTGGCATAGACCAAATAGCTGGAATACTACATCACATTTTTACCAGATCCCTGCCAATGCAACCTCACCAAACAGTATGGATGGTATTTGTTTGCATTTCAGAGACATTCTGAATCTTATCAGCCCAAACCACAGCATTTCTCACTACCAAGTCTTCCTCTCAATGTTTAACACTTTCATTTTATCTTCTTGAGGTAGCAAAAGTATTCAGAGTGAGATTTCTTTGGTTTTGCAGTTTTTCTTTCAGAGGCTCAAATTCACAGAGCCCACAGTATGTGGTTCATTGTCAATCCCTCAACACAAACTACAGGATTATCAATTTCCCTGCAAATGGAGAGTGCTGTACCCTGGAACCAAGGGAGTTCCTAGAGTCAGGGAAACAAGGTGGTCTCAGCCCAATTCAGACTAATCCTTTGTAAATCATCTGAAAAAGAAGGTTCTGGCTCACCCTCAATACCAGCCCCATCCTCACGTCCCTTGCTGTCTGTCATTGAGCCTCCAGCAGAAATCTTCTGGGAATGTTTCTAAATTAGCTCACCAGTCAACCTATTCAGCGTGCAGCAGCAACTTTCCAATTAGCAGCTATTCTTCCACTGAAGTCTATACTCTAAGAGTCATTATTCTAAATTTACCTACATATTGAACAGCCCTCTTTCCATCTCTAATCAGGCCAGGTACCAACATGTTCTAAATCCTCCCTCATCTGATTACATTAATGCTCATTAATTTTCTTCTTTATTGTTGTTATTATTCCAGCTTCACAGCACTGGATTGATGTGGACTATTGACACAAACAACTTCAGCTGTACAATTCAACTCCTGTATGTCTAGCCTACAGCATCAGTAAAATAGGCACATTTGTGTTCACATTTGTTTGTAATGCTTAGTCACATTCACAAAAGTATTATGTACCACTACCTAAGAACATCTTCAGAGAGGATTGTACAAACATTTACAGCTCTTAATCACCTTTTCAATTGTATTTTTCTAGCTGGAACATGACAAATTTCTATCTAAGGCTGCATTTAAGAAATAGGAGCACCAGATATTTAAGACAAGAACTAAAGACAAAAGAAGAAAACACACCTTCTTCTCACAGGAGAATACTGAAATGTCAAAAACCCCTGAAAAGTCCAAAAATATTTCAGCATGAAATATGGTTTGAAATACGGAAAAAGACAGGCATCATGTGTAGTAAATCTCTTGACTATGTGATGAAAACATCTAATTTCCAAAGTTTAAAGAAACTCTGCCCTGGAATGTAAGAAATATTCATATCCAAGATCGACAGAATCTAGACCTGCAGCCAACCTGGTTTTCTTACTTAGTCCACTTTTTTTTGTTTTAAGACACCTTGCACACTCCCTCCATGAACAGTTTGCGACTCCTGTCGCACCCTCTCACTTCTCATGTTTCTGCACCAGAGCCCTGTGTGAGCAGAGGCACATGGATATAAACAGAACTTCCATGTCCAGGAATTCCATTGGCTTTGGACACACCTTTCCCTCATGGCATCTCCATATTACCCTTCCTATGTGAACAGTAAGGGTGCAAAAAAATCCAAACCAGTGATGAAAGGCGGCATGAGCAGCACAGCCACCCAAGTGATTCTCCCAGTTAACACCACTCTGTGGCTTCACCTCACCTCGCCAAGCATTCTTCTCTCCCTCACACTCTGTTTAAGATCCAAACTTTGAATCTAAGTCTAGAGTTCAGCAGAGCCCTATCGCCTGTACAAAGTCACCTCATGAAGCAGAAGGTGGGTCCCTGCTGTGCTCCTTGCCCAGCTGCCCCCGGACTACAGTGCCTGGCCACCTGCTTGTCAGGAAAGGAAACCAAACTGAACCCTTGCAGGCTGCGATAATTTAATCTCCCCTTCCCAAAAGATGATCTTAGCAAGCAGGAAAACACTCTTTGTCTATGCACCATTCTCAAAGGCATAAAAAAACCTTTACAAAAGTATAATTTTTCTTTCTGAGAGCTAATTAACACTGCGAACAGATACTGTAACACTCTGAGGTTTCCTCTGGCTGACAGTTTTAAATAGTTTCCTTCAATCTTCATGGACTTCAAATTAGAACACTTGTTTACACTTCCAGTGAAACACCATTATTTATTCTGCATTAAAATGCTTCTTCTGGTTGTCGTACTAAAATTTCCAGCTCTTGTACTCTGAACTATATAATCTATTATGGCCTTTATCTTTACACTAACCATGTCAGGAGCAATCTGCGCATATCCTAATCTTTCCCTTTCTAATACCATAATATCCTGATCATTAATCAAAAGAGAAAAAAGAGAGAAAGACTTGCAAAGCTGTTCTGTGCTTCCTGTTCCATGTTAGCAGTTGCTAAGTCACTTGGCAAAACTATTAAGCAGCCAAGCTTTTCTGTTTCATTGATGTTTTCTTTTAATTGTGCTCTCTCTGTTAATCTTCCCATTGCTTTATTATGCATCACAAGCTTCTCCACTTTCTAGATTAGATCCATAGCTCTTTATTATCATCCTTGGCATAGCTTGCAACACCTTACCTCAGGGCCCCATTTGTGACTGGCATATGATGCTTTATTGAGCTAGACCAATGTAATGTGAATGCAAATGATTCATTTTCTAGCACTTCCTCGGATTCTTTTTTTGGGGTTGGAAATGGAAGAAGATTAGAGGAAGTCTCATTATACCAGATGGGACACTTACACGAATCAACCTCATCTAACACTGAAGTTAGCCCTGTTCAGACAATGAAGCTACACTTTGTGACATCCAGAAGTCCCTTCCAATGTACAGTTTTATGCGACTCCAATTCCAAACCTACTCTTTTTTTGGCTCATTCTCATGCCTTAACACTAAGTCTTTCTTTTTCTACATGCCTGAAGTCTTAACAGGAGTATGTGCCCACAGATTATTGAAGGGCTACATTCACAACACAGCAATTCATGTTCAGATTTTCCCTGCCTGCAACCTCACCCTGTTCTCTTCTGTTTCACAGAAATGCTTCAAATATCTGCCAGAAATTCCTCAGCAGCTTGCTTTCCATTTCTTGATGCACTTTCACTTTGCACAGAGATCACATCAGGAGCCGAGGTTTACCTCCTCCCAGGTGAGTGCTCTCACCGCCACACTGTGTGTCATGTGTATCATAGATTTCAGGGGAAGAGATAGTGCTGTTACCCTTTCTGTGTTTTTAATGAGTTACCTTAACTGTTTCATTTGAGTGGTACATGCACACATGCTACAGTCTCTGTTTAAATGGAAGAAATAAGAACAACAAATTCCTCCCTTCCGTGTCTTCCTCCTAGGTCTACAGAGGAAATCAAAACTTATTTGCACAGTGCCAGCAGAGAACAGGCTGATCATTTCTCTTGCAGGTCTCTAAGCCAGTGAAACAACACCGGTAACAAGTTCTAAACCTCATTAATGCACGAAGAATAATGCATGGGTTATATGTCAGACAAAAATTAGCTATAAAGAATAACCTCTGCATGCAAAAAGGAAAAGTTGCCACTAATGCAAAGGGGCATTTTGCTATCTAACAGAACATGCCACTTAGGAATAGCAATTTCTTGTATCTAGATGCTTCCTCAAGGTCACTTCTGGGGAGGGTCAGAAGCTCACAGCGTTCTGTGTTTCTGTCCTGCTTACTGGGTCAAGTACAAACATCCGCACATTTGGGGAATGAAAGAAATTCTGCAAGCTTGTGGCTTCCACTGCATCATGAAATTTACAGCTTTCAGCAGCTCAAGAGGAGCTCATAAGAAGGCAAGAGTGACTCCTCTCCACCTCAGCAGATCCCGCCCAACACTTACTCCACAACCTTCAGCAGAAGCGCTGTTCTGCACACTGGGTGAGACAACCATCTCCTTTATATCCTTTGGACACTGCTGCCAAAGCTGGCAACTGAGGTCATGGTGAGAAACACAGCTATGGCCTGAATGCTTCATAGAAATATCTGAAATAAGTATGAAACAGTCTTCTTCCCCCCCTCCTTTTTTTTTTTGTAGAATAATTTCTTCAGTACAAACAACCAGATGAAGAATTTGAAGGAATGTGCGAGAATGTAAGTGGGAAGCTAATGACTGAGCAGGGTGGTATTACCATGCCCCAAAGTGAGTGTTATCTCTGTACTATGAAAGAAGCTAAAAATGATACCTGTCAACCATGGAATGTTTGCTGTTTGAAGGAATAAGAGATTAAATAGCTTCATGAAATGCCAGAAGAGATGAGTAATTATTCAGTGAGGCACCTAGACCAGATTAATTACAGCTTGGGAAGAGAAATCTTGATAGGGATGTTTCTGAAGGAAAGCCTTCATGTTCTAGTAACCAACAGAATAATAATAACAATATAAATAAAACCCATCATAGCAAGAACAACAAAACAATAAAGCAACCCAACTCCCCCCAAACCTCCCATGACAGAAACTATTACTTCACAAAGAAGGATCCAAGAACTATTTATCAGTGTCTATCTTTCTGCTCTAAGCCAGAACATCCAGCTCATATATTTTAGTATAATTCCCCAAGTATTTTTTAGTAGAATATTGAGTATTACCCTTGCCCTTAAAGTAGTGAAAAAAATACAAAAATAACTATGCTGAGTCTGTTACAAAAAGCTTAAATACAGAAACTGTGAAGGGAAGAACTTCAAGTGACATCAAGGAGATATGAAGAATACAATTCCCTTGAGATTTTAGAAGAAAAGTATTTTTATTCCTCACTCCCTCCATCATCTCCTTTCCATAAGGTATAAGATGATTCTAAAAAAAAGTGACTTTTTTCTGTTAGGGGGAAATCTGTTGTTCATAGCAATATCTCTCTCTGGAGGTATAAAGATTATTTGGAGAAAATTACACTAATCTCAACTGCACTGACTGACAATTGCAGTCAGAGAAGCCCTACATCACCAAGTATTTTATCGAAGAAAATACCACACACTTCCAGAACAGAAGATTATCAGACTCCTGTACTTAAAATTAAGCATGCAGTTTCCAAAAGCTTTTTGGTCTTATACAAGAAATATCAAAATATATCATGATAATTTCTTTAAGAAAAACCTCAACAGCCTTTTGCTTCTAATGAAAACAAATACTAAATTCAAGTAGCACCCCACTTTACTGACAGTTTAATTTTTCAGCTGCACTACATCACACAGCCTGAATATCTTAAAGGTAATGCAGTTTTACTTGTAGAGATGGAAAATTTGCTGTGGCTTATCCAAAAATCATTCCCTTTTCTCAGTCTGCAGACAAAATTCATCTTTTCAGTTCTCCAAGTCTAATTGTAGGTGACTAACAAACAGCACGTTTCACTGTTATGCTTTCAGAATTGCTTGGATCTGATCCCACATGGACGTCATGCCCTACCTTAGCAGGATTACATTTAAACTCTTCTTCATGGGAGAGCCCTGACAGATCCAGGTCCTGGGATCCCACACTGCAATCATGTTCCTGTGATGGGCTCCTCTTGTGCTTTCAGGATCTGAGGTGGAGCTGGTCACCACCATCACCCCATGGAAACTACCAAACCCAACTTAGAAGGTCTTCACATACCTCTAAAAATATACAAGCTCCTCCAGCACCGCTGTTCCTGGAATGAGGAAGGACTTTCAGCAGGAAAGCAAACCAGGAAATATTGCCTGCAGGAGCAAGGCAAGAGCAACAGCAGCAGAACAAGCTCCCAAGCAGCCAATGAGCACAATGCCCAGTTGATACTCTCCACCACCTGCTGATTGGGCATTTATTGCCTTGCTCTCTTAGTCAGACTGGGGTAATTTCCACATCACAGCACTGCTCTGCCCATCCTTCCACTCTTCTTCCTCTTTGGGAGAAAATCCTCAAAGTCTTACTCTAAGAAAAAAAATCCCTCTGAAAGCCCAGCGAAATCCTCCTTTTTCAAAGAAAAAGTCAGTCATTATCAGAAGAACAAGCTTACTGCTCCTGCAGTCACACTGATTGCTTTATCTACACCTTCTGCTTGATTTTCTATCCCTCCCACTCCGAGTTTTCATTCTTTGGAAGAGTAAGAATTTCTAGTTCCTCAGTATTTGCAAAATTTTAGTATACATGGGCTTTGTTCCTATTTGGTCCTCGATTTCATCATTATAATAATAAAAGTTGAACATTTAGAAATAATACAACTATTAGATAGAAAACTGATTATCAGGAAACAACAACAACAAAAAAGGAAAGTTTTCTTAACGTCTGTGCTGTTTCAAAGACTGACTTTCTTCCCTAGCAGTCGAGCTGTGAAAATTAGACTTTGCAGTTCAGTTTCAGGTGTGAGAATTGCCAATGTTGATGAGAGCAGTCTGGCAAATAACTTGGGATGCAACACACCTGCGTTTGCAAGAACAAATTAAGTAAGCCTAGTTTTCTTCCTTTTGTCTGAGAAAACTTTTTACTGCTTATAGATCTATAAAGAAATTCAATTATTACAGTTGAATATTTTCCCTATTTTCTTCTAGTTCGAAGTCTAGCCATTGGTCCACATAAAGATATTTTGCAGAAAATGTTTGATCTCCTTAGATACTGTTGTAATTCTCCTGGCGAGAAAAATTGTTAATGGTTAGAAACACACAACAACGGACTGTCACTGCTTTTCCAAGCAGTTCTCTTTTTAAAACATTAAAAACGTTATTTTTCTAACATTAACCCCCCCCCCCATATTTACAGTAATCTTTTGACACGGTGTGGGTGCGGTGGCGGTCCGAATGCCACATCCTTCCTGCAGCGTCTCGGCCCATGGTTGAGATGCCAACGCTGTGCCTCACAAGCACACTCAGACGCTCTGGTCACCAGTGCGGGTGGAAGCACACGCGCACACTCACACAAAGGCCTTTGCTGTGTTGCCAGGAACGAAGAGGCAGGAGCGGCTCTTCCTCTGGAGTTCCAGAGGTTTATTGCTGGAGGTGTCCATGGGAGAAAAGCACACCACATGGTCCAGGCATTTTATAGGGGGGCGGAACCAGGGGCAGTTACAATGCGCAGTCCAATCCACTGAGGGCTCAGGGGCGGTACAAAGGCGGGGCTAGGGTAAGGGAACCAGTAGGGATACTGCAAGGGAGGGCCCAAGGAACGAGGGCCAATGGGAGAACAGGGAAGAGAGAACATTTCAGGGTATAGACATATAAGGGGTAAAAGGGATGGGAGGCCAACTGGCCGATCGACAGGGGTAACTTAGCAACAGAGCCCTATCGGGTAAAACCATAACTTGGGGGAGGATGCTTCTCAAACTTGCGTACCAGAGCCAGCCCACCAATGGGCTTCCAGGGCTCGGGGACTTTGCGGATCTTTATCCAGCCCTTCGGTGGGCTGGGCCACTGCAACAATCTTTTAACTTGTTTTTTTCTTCAAGGATTTTCTTATTCAAAAAAATCTTTATTTGTTTCCCATTTCAAAATCACACTTGTGGGAATGCACCACATTTTGAAGTTCTCATTCAAAGACAATTCACAAAGAAGGTCTCCTTGTGGTTTTATGCCCAGTTTTAGCTGCTTTTTCTGTCTTTCTATGCCTATGATGGTAGGTGGATTTTTGCCTTCAGCCAGTTCTTCCTAGTGATGTCTTGAGGTGGGCTCACAGCTCTGTCAATAAATTTGACATTGAAAAGAGGACAAGGTCAAAACTTTTTCACCACTCACACTAATATTTTCATTAGATTGAAGAAACTTCTTATTTATAGGAATTATTAGGACATTTTTAGGAAGAAAACAAAGATCTTCAAAGGTGTTGTACTGTGCTGTGAGAAATATCTTCAAGCAAAAACCAACAGCTTTGGAGAACAGGACAGTTTAATTGCTGGTTATGGGATCTAAATTTGTTTGGTACTCTCCAATAGCCACTTTCAGCTGAGCAGTCCAACAGGGATTTGCCAGTGCTAAGCAGTCAGCATGTTTTTAATACCAACCTCTGAGTAACACCCTGAACAGCTCCAGATAGCTCAGGCTGTGTCCTGTTTGAGGTGCTACGCTCCACACCTTCCTTTTCTCAGCCAAGAATATTAACAATGACTAATAAAATCACACAACATTTCACACTCAAGCAATGGCTGATTGACTCAGCCAGCAAGAACTGTTTGTCTTTGTTATCCTGTGCAGCTGCCTGGCCACATTACTCTCCTGAAGTGTTGATGCTGCGTAGGCAGGTGCTAACCAACAGGACTCTATTGCGATTTCCTTTGAGTAAACTGAAAATGATTAAATGAATACAATAAGAATGAGAAATGTAAGTGTTACCGGAACAGCTATGTTTGGCAATAAATCTGCCCTTGATTACCTATTATTTGCTAGTGCTCACTGGCTGAAGACAGTGAGCAGTCTCTACTTTGTGTTTCTAGAAGATTTCTGCCCTGGTGAGGCTTCTCTAACTGCATTAAGGCACCTTCTTAATCAGTTGTAATTCTGGTATCAAGTGCAGTTCAGAAATCTATCAGACCCAAGAAGTCTATCTTCTAATTAGAAGTTCTGATGAAAGAAGTGTAGCCCATTTAGTCCTATATGATTATTTTTGCATAAAGAAAATGTCTTTGCAGTAATGTCTTTGTATGTAATGTAAATGTCTTTGCAAGTGCAAACACAGCCTAGGTGTGAGCACATACTCCAGAGCCATGCTTGAATTACTAGAACCATACTGAGTATGTGCTGCTTCTGTTGCCAGAATCTCTAGAGAAATATCTTGCTGCTACTGATACTGCTCTAAACCACTTTGAGAGTGCTTTGTTAAAAAGACGAAAGTTCAACTCCCCCTTTGGGAGACTGTGGCCAAAACCATCTCCATTTTCATTTTTCAGCAATCCATGAGGTAGAAAATAATCCATTATTTAAAATACTTTTTAAAGTAAGGGGTTTTTTTTCATGATGATTTTCTGAAGGGTAAAACATCCCCTAGAAGAAATATCATCAATGTTCTCTTTGCAATACTAATCTGGTCCTTTTTAGTCATTTTATTTCCTTTTCTTACAAATTAAATTTATTTGCAGAGACAGAACTCTTCAAAGATATTCCCACAAGATCTCTGGTTAGATTATACCACTACTTCAAATGATAATGAATCTGTTTCTGAAAAACAAATGTTTGTCTCTTCCAAATTGTGCCTTGGGTTCCCTTGAGCTTTACAATTCAGTGAGCATTAATGTTACATAGCACAAATAATGGGACTTTTTCTCAGAAGACAGGATGCAGCTGCTGATGCTTAATTAAAACTTATAAGATTTGTTGTGTTGCTTTGATCTGTTGCTTTTTTTGTTTTGAGCAAAGGTTCTGTCAGAGCCTAAACGTATGCTGCATGTTGTCTCAGTGAATGTCATGCATAGGACTTGTCTCCGAAGCTTTTGAAAGAAAAAGACAATTCCTTTCAAGGTGAAAACACTGACACGTTTAACTGTGTTTACATTACGTTTTTAGATCCATGCTAACAATATACAGAGCTTACATATTCAGGTGATTTCAAGCAGGTGGCAGTGACATAGTTTGTAAGCACAAGCAAATATACCTGGAAGTGTTCAAAACCCATGTAGATACAGTATTTGAGGCCATGGTTTGGTGATGAACTCAGTTGTGGGGCTAGGTTGATGGTTGATGGCTGGACTTGATAATCTTAGAGGTCTTCTCTAACCTTAACGATTCCATATGTGTCAAAAGCCATAGAACAGGTACATACACCTCATTTTAATGAACATTTATGCAGGAAGCCTATACTTCATAATATATGATATGCATCACCCTACAGAGCACTGATACAGACATTGAGCAAGACAAGACTTAGTCAGAGGCAGCATAAGATGCTGCTGGAATGGGTCAGAGTCCATACTGCTGCAAGATCTATAGCCACAAGGACATCACTGCTTTCACATCTGCACAGGAAGTAGCACAGCTTCTAACAGGACAAGGACATTGCTAGGTATTATTTGAGGAAAAGAGGCTATGCTGAACCAAATCAAATCAGAAGAAAAGCAAAGAAACCTGCAGCTCTCCCTCTCCTTTCTGTATTTTGCAAAAGAGACAGATGTTATGTGCATTGGAGCTTGGGGCAGAACATCTCAGCTAGAAAAGACCAGAGGCAGGGTGACGTGTATGAACTAGGGGCAGTCAGAACGAGCCTTACCTAGTCTTTGTACCTTAAATTAAAACTATTATATAAGCATTTACCTTTCAAGATTTATATGGATTATTGCCACTTAATTTAAATACCAAACAGGTTACTTTTCTCCCTGTCAGATCAAAAATATTTAGGGTCACACCCTAAGAAGAGGACTGAAGAGTAATAAAGAAAGCTTAACCATACATACAGTGGTGTCAGTGATACGTACTGCTCAAAGCTCTTAGGATAAAGGACAAAAGTCACTTTTCATCCACAGTCATGCCAGTGAAGGTAGCATCCAGGTACTGAATGAGTACTGCTTGTACTTATTTACCAGTGGATAACAAGACTTTTGGTGTTAGGGTCCCAGCTCACTATTTACAGATTCTTAGAAGCAGTCCCTTTGTTATACTGAAAGCAAAACATGATGCACAGAAACAGAATCTTTGGTGCTTTTGTTGCCATCCAGACAAAAATGCCATGGCATGCTGTGGGGAGCAGCATGGCCATGCTGCCTTTGCCACCTGGAAAGCCAATCTGGCTGCGGCTGTGCAAAGAGAGGTTTGGTCATGGGAGGTGATGGCTATTGCTAGAGAAGCATGTGGGACAAACATAAAGGGCTGTCCAGGATTCAGTTGTCCCTGACCTGGTCACAGCCATCTCCTCCCAGGGATGGCAAGATTCAGCATTACCTGTGGTACTGGCAAACCTTGAAGCAACAGCTATGAAATCAGGACAGAAATTCATTGCACCCTTTGCTCCATCTAAGCAGCTACAAGCTTCTAGAAGCTGGAAGGTCATTAGTTATCCTAGCAATAAATAATGCAGAAGATGGAATTTTTAAAGAGGATATAATGTGCCTGAGAGCTGCTACCATGCTCATTACTTATTTCTGCCAAAATTAAGTGTGTGTCTTCATGGATGAAAGTAGTCAATTACCAGATCTTGAGATCTTGATTTGAGCTGGCATGATTTTAGTTGATATTTTCAGTCTGAAAACAGCACAGATATGTTACAAATTGATGCTTGTGACTGGCAGGTTTCAACAGGAGCAGAGGAACTCATCTACTCATCTCTCTATTTGGATTTATCTTAACTCTGCTATGGAGTCCGACTCTCCTCTTCTGGGTTACTTGTCATACAACATATATTTGATTTAATCTCTCTTTCAGATAAACCTCAGAAAGGTTTGAGAATTATAAATTGTAAGAAGGACATTGTCCTGTACACTACTCATTCCTCTCTGCCCTTACATCCTGCTCAGAAATCAACTCTTTTGATTTAACAAGGACAGTCCCTACTACTGTGTAATCTGTGCCACAGAAAAAGACCTGTTTGATTCATATTGAACCATTTTAATTAAAAGTTGTAAATATTGTGTCGAAGGACATGTCCTCATCTGCCACCCTTCAACTAGTTTTAAATTCTCTACTTGTCTGCCACATAATTGTCAGCAGATTTCTAACATACCCTTTTTAAGTGAAAGGTTTTATTTTTAAAGTTATGGCACAAAAATGATGAGGTGGAAGGTGGCTGTGCAGTGAAAACAGCTGAACTGATGCATTATGAAAGGTATTATCATGTATGTAAAAAGATTAATCATTCTGTAGGTCAAGCCTAGAGTTAGGATGCTAATTTGCTAAGTGAGATAAGCATTTTAGTAAATGGAATAATTAAATATTTTCCTGGCACAGACAACTAGACGCCCACCTGCAAGGTGTGTATATGACAATATCATAGTCTGGACTTTTGATGGGGGGAAGTTTTCAGAGTTCAAGCAGTATCCAAAATTTACCTAGTAGTCTGAGATGCTATGTCATTTTTCAAAGTTACAGATTAAAAAAAAAAGAGCCCTAGGACACCCAGATTTTGTTGAAACACAGTATGGAGAGACCTTGAGAATGTAAAGGCAAAAAATAGATTCAAGGATTTGCGTTACTCAGGAAAAATCTGTCTTCTCTGCTGAATGAGGCAGACGTGCTATCTAGCAAACCATTTAAAAGTATTGCTTAGGGACTGCTTGTGCTATATGAAAGCTGTTCAACTTCCTCTTTCTGCCAAAACAGCTTCGTTTTGATATTTTCACAGCCGTGGTAGTTGTTGTTTCAATTTGTTTCTTATTGCAAATCTCCTTCAGAACAAGGTGGTTACCTTTCAGACACCTGAGGAGACGCCCTCACATTTCGAGTTTCACTTTGCTTTCAGTGAACTGGAAAAAAACATATCAAAACAAGTGAGCACAAGTGTTTTGGGGTTTTTATTTAAAAGAACAGGAAGATATAAGCTCCTTGATGAGACAACTCAACCTTTTACATCAAAACTCAGTCGCGTGTAACAAACCCAAACGCACGTGCCAGGCCCCTCAGGAAGTCTCGAGGTGGTGTGTGCTGCTTCAGTAGGTATGGAAATGTGTGGGTAGATGCTGGCATTCCCTACTCAGTTTTTCAAATTTCTGATTGAAGTCAGACAACCAGACAAACAGGATGCAAAGCAGAGGAGCACTCTGAAAGATTCAAGATGAACTTCTAGAAGGTTTGTGGGCCAAGTGCACAATCACACAGGCTACAAATTGCGGTCAAAGAAACAAATCTGCTATGGGTTTATTTGACTGCATACAGTGAAACAAAATGTTGAAATTTCTTTTCAAAGAAATATGCTTTTATCAAAGAAAACTCTGCTTTCATCAGGTTTGCTTCCTGGAAAGAACAAACCCAGTGTTTGCTTCATTCTTCCTGGGTAATGCTGGCGAAGTGCAACATTATTCAACTTTTTACTAACTGTACTCCTATTTTAGCCCTCTTTAGTACACTCTTTATCAGATAGTGAGTCAGTTGTTGTGCAAAAGAGCAAAAAAACCTCAAATGGTAGGTAGAAGAATACTCAATACTGTTGATAAAATATTCAAAATTGAAATTATTACCTTTCAATTAGTGGGATTCATTTACAACTATCCTTAAAAATGTATGCTCTGTAATGCTTCCTCATAATGAGGAAGGAGAAGTTCTGCTTGTCACGTGACTTTTGGACCTAGAATTACAGAGGATGATGAAACCACAAGGTTTCCAATCAAAGGCTAAGAGCTGGCATCAGTAAATAACATCACCCCATACCAAAAATCAGCAGCTGAACCAGATCTTTTACAGACCAGATCCTCCAGATTTCAGGGCTGTGTATTAAGATGGCCAATGTTACAGTCACAGATAAGTTTTCCTGACTGTCTAAACTGCTAGGTGAGACCAAGCTTTCTAACTGCACTCATCTGCTGATACTAACTGAGCATACCTTCAAACAATTTTAGAGTTCCATGTGTTGAGGTTTTCTGAAAACATACCTTCTATATTGATGCTGAAGTGGGAGCTGACAGCAGGTGTGTGTATATTAATATTTGGATCCTACCGGGACAGGTTTTGCAGCAGATCTCCAATCCATGCCCATTTCTTATGCTGTGTCTCACCTAGTTAAGCTGTCTCAGAGTGTGCGAACCTGGATCTTTCCGGATCCATGCTGAACTGAAAAATGGGACCAAGAGTTACCCCTTCCATCCCTCTGCCTCCATGAGTATGTGCAGCGTGGGTACTGCATCCGCAGCACCAAATGTTTTGTTTTGCAGGTCTTCTCCTATTGCACTGTCCTACTTGCTAATACAGACACAGACATCTCTAGAAAAATTGCTTCTGTACTCTTGGAAACAGGATTTTAGTGGCATAGCCACCATGCAGAGGGGAGAATGGGGCAGAAACACAACTCAGAGTTGTTTTATCACTGAGGAAACTAAAAACCACGGTGGCTAACAGTTTCTCCTCCAGGAAATATAACCCCATGCTTATCTAGTCTTGCTGCTTTCAGCATGACCCCAATTTCAGTGCTTGCTGCTGCACCATGCCATGAGATGGTACCAAGGTATGGACGAGGCTCAGAGAGCATCTCTACATGTTGCTGCTCCTCTCTGTCCTGCACTGTCTGTACTTCTGTGGATCATGGAGGGCACAATAAATTCCTAGGACTCGGCTGTGAGGTAGCCAGAGAAACAACCCTTTTTGTCTCTAGTGCTTCCTGGAGTTAACAAAGCAACAATCATCACAGGGGTCTGTTCTAACTAAAAGAATGCTGAGGAATGTGGAATTCAAAGGGAAAGGTAGAAGTTTCCAGTGGAGAAGGCAGGGGGAAATCGAGCAGAATGTAAAATGCAGAGAGAAATTAATTAAACTTTCTGCATGCAGTATACAGTGGTAGCAATTGCTACTTGTACATTGAGCTCAGGGCAATATATTACAAAATTCATTTCTCTGACCTTGTGCACATTTCTTTCTCATGAACTGGGTCTTTATGTTTGATTCATAAAAGCACAAGGGAACTGCAGAATATTCAACTGTATAAAAGCAGTATGTAGGACAGACTTTCCTTTGCTGTTGGATGAATGAAGAAACATTTGCACAAAGATGAAAAAATTAGTTTTGTGCAAAACAGTGGTAGAATAGTTTGAGAAAAGTATGTGGGAAATATGAGGTTTCTTATTCTGTGGCAATCACCGTGCTACTTGGGCACTTTCCATACTTAATAGGACAGTTTTGGGGCTGATAGTGGTCCTGAAACTTATTCTTATGGAATCTGCGAAGTCTATAAGGAATTCATCTGTGTATGTACAGAGGAATGATGAATCCTGCATATTAGGGTAAAACCACAGCAGATCCAATGTTTTACTCCAAGCATCAACTCTTAATCTTAATGCCTTCCTTCCTTCCTGGGGAAATAATTATAATATGACTCTAATTCAAAGCCAGAGGAAATCAGTGCTATTTGTCCAAATATATTAACTTTTGGCTAGATTGTGTGGCTGCAACTGCCTGTTTGGTGGAATTAAAGCATTTGACAGCTAGGGCAAGTTTGTTCTTTAAGTACTACCAGGTCAGGACAAACTGGGACAGGTTTTAACACATCCTGTCATATATGGGATAGGTCCCTATCTGCTGTAAGTCCTTTCCCATTTTATTTATTATTTATTTTTGCATTGCCAAAGCAACGTCGTGCATCAATGATTATATAGGTAGCCTAGATACCTGCATCATACACTGTAGTTTTTTGAGTGACTGGATGTAGACAGATGGTTAAGGGCTTTGAAAATTCCACCCAGAACACTGTCTCTCTTTAGTCCTTGGCATTGTTATTTTTTAATTGAAACCAGAAAACCTATTAAAACTTGAAATGAGTACAACTTTTAAATGAAAAGAGCTGCCAAACAGCCAAGTAAGGCTCAAAATGAATTTTGGCATTTTAATGCACAATGCATTAGCAAAGGTATCTAGATAGGTATCTAGTAACTTTTTGACATCACAGATATTTAAATCATTCAAATCCTCATTAAGGTAGCTAATGTATTAACCCAACATATAGAAGAAGATTTAAAAACCCCGAACAACAAACGCAACCATGAAGTCACAAATCAAAGGGAGAAAGCTGCAGAAAATTTGCTTGAACACAAAGAACTTATAAATCCCTTTGCTATTTTTGATCATTTTTAAGCAGTACATTAAAGAATTTCCCTTCCTTTTCCTAATTTTATCTAAACTAACAATTAAAAAAGATGCAAGTAGAACTGCCATTTTCAAATACAATAATGGGGTGAACACCTGAGTCTAATTAATGGTCAAAGTTAAAAAAACAGCTACAAAAAATTTGTCAGATTTCAAGATTCAAGGAAAGAAAACCAAATCTCCAAAGACACACATATACAAGAATGAGCACAGCATCTAGATTAAACACTGTCTTCTAAGAAAGTCTACAAAATGACTAAGAATTCAAAACAAGCAAGATGACACTTCTAGAAGAGAAAGGAAAAAATTCTTTTGGGAGTGGAAGTGCACCAACATTGCAAACTCTATTAAAAATCCATATGAGGGGCTCACCCAGAACCGTTTCTTCAGCTGAGGTCTTGGAGCAGTGAGAGTGTTTTGCTGACACATTGCCCACTGTTGTACACAGTGCCAGATTCAAGACAGATCACGCTTGGCAACAATAATTCAACCTGTCAGCTCCAGGACAGGGAATGCTGGTGGCTGTAGTGACCATCCAGAATTTGTTCCTTGTATAGAATGGTTTGAGTTGGAAGGGACCTCAAAGATCATCCAGTTACCACTCCCTGCCCTCGGGAGGAACATCTTCCACTAGATCAGATTGCTTAAAGCCCCATCATCCATCCTGGCCTGGAACATTTCTAGGGATGGGAACATTCACCACTTCTCTGGACAAGTTGTTCCACTGCTTTCAGAATTTTTCCATTATACACAATCTAGACCTACCCTTTTATTAGTTTGCTGAATTTGACTACTCCTTTGTATCTTGAAATACAGCAGTTGCATAAAAAACATGTGTAAGCTCACATGTGGAGAATACTTTACCTTAAAAGCTCAGGATATAGCTTAAGGAACTCTGAAACTACCTCAAGTGATGTCAAGAGATCTGTCTGAACTGCTGGAATTCTCCTGCCACCTACACCCAGCTGGGAAGTCTCTATCCAGCTTAGATATCTATGTGTGTTTTCACAGCTCAGTTCTTATAATGTCAATTTTCCCTTACCCTGCCAGGTCACATGAGGGGACTTGTCTGGGAACTTTCTTTCTGCTCTGACTTGACTTTGCTTTTTCCTTCATCTCAACCAGAAATTTCAATGGCAAAGGCTTTGTGGCAAAGGGGATATTACACAGCAGAACTTGGAGGGAGAATGGAGCAC